>MU831754.1:0-109823 GCA_029204225.1 Diphasiastrum complanatum
TGTAGAAAAAATCAGCATCTACACACAAATTGAGATGCCAATATATCCAATAGAACTTGATCAAACTTGAATGAATGATTATGTACTGTTGCTGTCCATACAAACTAGCAAGCTACTGTATTTCACACATGTGGATCCAAAAATAACAAATATAGTTCATTTCTACACATAGAATTGCAAGCAATCACCAAGATAGTGGCACCAATGGATAGTAGAACCCAAGAGAACCATGTATAAGCATGAAATGAGATAGATAAGAGAGAAGAATCACTCTCTCCTCGAGTTACATCCTTTTATAATAGGTCCAAACCCTATTTGGCCACTTGGCTTTCCCACCAAAATGCTAACCCTATTAATTTTGGGTCTAGATTCAATGTACCCAACTATTCAAATTGAATCTACTCAAAATCACATTCTAACTTTCACACACTTTCAAAAAGTGTTTATTTGAATAAAATTTAGAGCAATGAACTTTGAAAAGTCAACCTCTAAGTCTAAAACAAGTTTTGGCCTCAATATGCCAAATATGAAAATATTGCAAAATGTGATGAAACTAGTTGAATCTTTCACACTTGATAGATGCACTAAAGATTCTATGGCAAGAGTTCAAGTGACCGATATATCAAGGACCACACAAACAAAGATATTTTGTGATATAAGGGGATCTTGAGGTGGACGATACACGACTTTCCTAGATATTAAAAATGTTTCTGGTGAGATATTGTTGCTATTAGTTCGATTCATGGTATTAACCTAATGTGTATTCACAAATTTTCTTTCAATTCAAACATCACACTCACAATTAAGTTAGTTGTTTTGTCTCAATGCATGGTTGTCAATGATTGGCTACAATGCATGTCCTATTTATGGCGAGTAATCTGAAAGTACGTCACTCATACAAATCTACAAAAGATGGTTTATGAGAGTCACACTCAATATCTCCCACCCTATGTATGATGGGCTTGTTGGCAACGTCCCTACGCCATGAAGGTACAATACATATTTCGGCCAATTAATGTCATTTATTTTTTTAATAGCTACTCTCTCTAGATCTGTTCTAACGATAATCTTAATATTAAATGTGTGTGCTTGTTTGTTAATATTGTACACAAGTGATTGGCTTCAAATTTGGAGATCAAATCAAGATCTAGGGCGACTCCCTCCTGGCATGAAGAGGTTATCAATATTTCATGAACTTCCAAATTGGAAGAAATTGTTAATAAACCATCTTTTGGACCCGATGCACATATTCAAGAATGTAGGGAGCACAATTTGAGAGCACTGGACTGGTGCCAAAGATAGAAAAGACACTCAAAATAACTTAAAAGAAGTGCAAGAGATGGCCGATTTATGGCTACAAATGGTGGGGAATTCAATTCTCCTCCCAAAGGCTCCATGGATCTTCTCAAGGAGAGAAGAGATGATTCTAAGGAAGGCAATAGCCTCATTTCGAATTCTGACAGGGACACATGCGATGCCTAAAGGGTGCCTTCACAAGGGACAACAAGCTAAGTGGACTAAAGTCTCATGATTCATAAATTTTTATAGGTTAGCATGTTTTTTGACATTGCCTCCACCTCAATATTGAACGTTACATTTATAGCATGCCTTGTTTCATGATCTCATTGCACATATATGTATCTCAATGACCATATTGTTTACTATAAATTTCTATTTAAGATCCAGTATCAAGTTTAGTTTTGAGGTTCTAATAGAGATTCAATTCTCAAATCCAATCATTGTTATCCTCAAAAAATAGAATATAAGATCTAAAATTTGCTCTCAAAATCACATAAAACTATTTACAAATAGAAATGTTTATAAATCCTTCTCCATTCATTTTTTAGCCCATCACTCATAAAATATCTCACAAATCTTCTCAATAAGAGATGCAAGATGGTCTTCAACAACGTCTGAGATCTTCAATGTTGATTAGTGATAATTATACTCACCAATATCATAGTTTAATCGGTTTTTAATGAAAGAAAAATTACTTGTAATGTTTTATCCATCAAAATTTTCATGTTTTCTCTCAATATCTGTTGGAGGGTTTTCAGATCCCAAGGCAACCCTAACCCTAGTTAATAAGTGAGAGGGATTTGGCACCTTGTGTATGTAAGTCCAACCTGATGATCACCTAGAGATTTGACTAATTAGAAAGTTAATAAAAGGACTTTAGGCCTTTTTGCAGGACTTTTAATGACGTAGGGCCTAAATGTCAAGTTAGTGAATGAAGTTGGGTTTCCATCCAATTTGGATGGTACTCACTCTTTTTTAAATTTGAATAATAAGGGAGGGAGAAATGGACCAATAGGATTTTGAGGCTAGGGTCCTCCTCTCTACTATAAAAAGAGACCAACTCGAGTTTGCTACACATGTACATATCTTCATTTCAATAAAGCAGATTGATTCTCTTGTGAAATGGATTTGTGAATGTCCTTGCTCACTATCACTTTTCCTCCATCTCTCATGCTTTTATTGTGTTTTGCTAATTGTTGAATTTGATTGTTATTGGAATTACATGTTTTTATACTTTTTATGAGAGAGAAAGGGGGGGGAGAGAAAGAGTAAGCTATCTTCATTGATGTAGTGTTAATGCTTAGGGTTAGTGGATGGTAGAGTTAGATGTGAATCTTCTATTCATGCTGAAATTTGAACTATGTTATCGCTCTCATGGGAACGAATCTACGCGTGACAACTAACTTCATCTCCTCGATGCTAGATTGATTAAATTTTGGGCTGATGATATGCAAGGAGAAAAACCCACTACAATTTTGGCGTCGTTGCCGGGGAGCTACGCCAATTTTTCAGTTTGCAGCATGTTTGTTGGATGGTTAGCTTGCATTAGGCATATTGTCATGGCATGAATAGTGTTAAATCTGCATTTAGGATTAGTTTGGGAGTGATTTCGCTTTATTTGAGTGGATTTGCTTGTTTGAAATCTAATCTGATTGTGGAACAAGAAAATCTACTCAGATCACCTATCTTAAGATCCATTTGGATATGAGATATCAGAAAAAACAATAAAAATCGGTCAAATTTGCCAAATTTTGGTCGAAAGCAAGCAAAAATCGTCATCAGAGCTGATAACTTTTTGTCCTCTTTCAGGAAACGTTCGCCAAGTTGCAGGCACCTTCGATTTTGATCACAGAACCTTCATTTTGAAGGGCGAACAATCCTTCCGAGCAAATTTCTAGAAACATCAAAAAAATCATAAAAAAACACAAAAAAATCACCAAAACTCTAAAAGTACAAAAAAAGAACCTTCGCCGGATTCACTGTGCATAGGTGTGATTTAGATCTATCTACTGCCAGGTCGGCGAAGAATTATATCAGAAATAGAAGGTTTCTCAGAGGATCAGTTGTCATATTATCATATTTTTGCCAAAAAAGTCTCTTTTTGAAAAAGTACCAGTATTACTTTTGATTCTTTGCCAGAACCTTTGTCGAGTTTCTAGATTATTCCATGTATAGTAATTTATTATTTTTGGATTTGACAAACTTTCATCCTATCTAGATTATAGAAAATCTCTATTTTTACCCTCGTCAAACTACAAAAACTGTGTTTTTGTGTGCCAAAAACCTTTGCCAGTTCTACCCTAGCTTTATCTTTGTCAGATTCCGAGTCTGAGAGTTCGGCGAAGGTTATTTCCATATAATTTGTCAGAAAAACCTGATTAGAGAATTTTTTTTTTTTTAAAATAGCACTGTTGAATCTTTGCCGAGTGAATCTTCACCTAAGAAACCTTTGTAAGTTCTATTTTTAGGTTCTGATTTTCCAGACCAAGTCCTTGTCAAATTCTGGGTCAAATCTGATACAGTCTAATTTTGATTCTGAGATTTTTTTCAGTTTTGAGAAGTATCGATTAATTGATTTTCGAAATCATTTTTACGATATAGGAATCTGATTCTTGTCAAGTGAAAGAGATCTAGCAGATATGATCTAATTTGATTAAAAATCTAGATCCAATCTCATTGTCTGCTTGATTTAATCTGTGAGGATGGCTGCCCCTGGAGGTGCTCCTCAGGAAGTCAATCCAATCATTGTTACAAGAGGACCTCATTTGGATCTACCCAAATACAATGGATTAACAGATCTAGTTAGATTTCTTCAGATCTATTCTAAATCTTGTGAAGTCTATGGCGAAGTTTTTCCCCATGATAAATTTAAGCCTTTTCCTATGGCCTTAACAAGCACATCACAAGATTGGTACTATAATCAAGATGTGAAGGATTTTAAAACAGTTAGAATTAAAGTAGAATCACCGTGCTACTATACTGTGAGTCCTATCAGTTCATAAGGATCAGTTGGCCTGGCCATGAGGCAAGTTGACGGGACACGCGTCCCGCCAACGACAACCTGGGTCATGCATGGGTTGGCTGAGTGAACAACTATATGTACAGTGTAATTTCATTTTGAGAAATACAGTTGCTATGTGAGCTTGCTATGGAGAGTGTTTTCTGTCTGTGTTACTGTGTAGCATGATCTGTGTTCCTGTTCGAAGCAAATTCTAAGTTGGTATCAGAGCCATACAGGGAGTGTACACAGTACAACATCATCGTTGAAGAGAGCTTTAGGAGAACTATCTTCTGAGAGTTTGAGGTTTACGACTGGTTGAAGACGGAAGGAGAAACACTGACGTAGAGAGTTTAGCACACAGAAGCTTCTTGAGCTTGAGACTGTGTGAGGATTTAGAGACAAGAGTTGTTGGCTGAATCAGAACCTTAGCAAATGGAATTGTAAAATTTCGAAGGAAGGCTACTTGGTGTTTGCAGTCAATGTGCATTTAATCGGACACCGTTTGACAAATGGATTGAAGCATAAGCTTTCCAGCAGTAGCGTGACCTCTGAGGAAGAGGATAAGCCTGTCAAAAGACTGTGAATAGGAAGCCAAGTGTAGTTTTCTGAGAAAAACCCTAGCCTAGGGTTTAAAACCTCAAGAAAGCGGATTTTTCTCCATTCTGAAGGATAGGCAAGGAAAGAAATCCACTACAATATCCCAATTAGAAAAGAATACTTTCGTGTCACTGAATAATTCTCCTTTTGAATATTCGTCAGGTCAAATGTAAAGATATTTCTTCAGTTGTTGAATATATGACCTTCATTTGTTATTTCATAATCAAATGTTGAGTGGATTGATTCAAAATATGTTTGAGAAAACATCATTGAATTGGCTTTGAACATCATTTACATATAAGAGCTCAGCATTACATAATCAGCAACATATACAAGAAGACTTTAGAAAAAAAATTCATGTATTCATATCTTCATGTAATTGTAGTGCAATTTCCAAGTCTTTTTGACACTCGAGCAATAATAAATCTTCTTTTGCTCTCGAGTATCTGCCGATAGTTAAATTGTCGTATCCTGACAATCTTACAAGCAATAAAGTGCCATCAAATAGTTCCTATGCTAAATTTTGGAAGTCTTCCTCATAATCCTTGTGTAGTGTAATTTGTTCGAATAAACAAGACGAAAATTGTATAAATTTACACTTTACAAATAAGTTCTCGACAAAAAATAATGTCTTAGCTGCAAAAGTTCCAAACTGCCAAGAAGTATAACTATAGAAGCAACGAAGAGCGCATTCTTGAACAGAATAAACGCATGCAAAAACTCAACAATGCTCCACCAGATTTCCTTCATTCGTAAGAGAAGGGTTTGACGTGAAGGTGGTTGCAAATGAGAAATATGTGACAACTGATACATGTCTTATTTATCTGGACATCGTTGAGGGTAAAGGTGACTGTTCAAAAGATGGGCAGCATGTTATCTTTCACTACACAGGTTATAATGAATCTGGGCGGCGCGTAGATAGCAGCTATCAGCAAGGCCAACCAGCAAAAACCCGCATTGGCATCAAAGGCATGATACCTGGGTTTGAAAGGGATCAAGTCTATGAAGCCAGGAGGCAAGCACCGCATAGTGGTTCCTCCGGAGCTTGGTCCTCCTGTTGGGCCTTCAACATTCTTCAGTGCAAAGCAGTTCGAGGTCTTCGATGTTGAGCTTCTGGATGTTAAGGATTGCAATCGGCGAACAATTGCATTTTATTCTGATGTTGTCTGTGATTAACTCATCTCACAAAATTGGAAGTTTACTATTGAACGAAACCAAGGTTCTTTGAAGCATTTACACTTTGCTGGTTGATGACCGTCTAAAATTTGATAAAAAATTGTATCACATTGATAGCTGGGACCTATTTAGAACCTCCAAGAACCTTTTTGGTAGTTGCAAATGAAACAAATAAGCTGCTACTTCTGAATTTTGAAATGCCAATCTTGAAAAAGATCGTTTCTGCAGCTGCTGACTACTGTAGATTTTTCAATAGATTTTGTAGGTATTTAGTTTCGTTGCTATAAGATTTTAATGCCTTTCCCAATGATACTTGTGCTAACATTATCTATAGTCAGTCGAGTGTGAATGCGCGCGCACGTTTGCCATTGCCTGTCACTGACAACTGTTGACCCAGACCATGGAACTTCGACCCAAACCATCGACCGTAACCCAAATTGTCGGCCACCCCTGCCTTCAATCATCAATCGCCCGCTCTAAGCATCATCCAAAAGTCTCGACCACAAGATTGTCGACAAAAGCTAAAAAACGTTTAAAAAAAATGGTTAAAAAAACAATACATAAAGCCTGTTTTTTTTTTTTTTTGGCACACACACATACACATAGATTTCAAATCGTATATTTCCTCCCTCCATATATCTATCTATCTCTATCTATCTATCTATCTATCTCTCTCCATCTATCTATCTCTATCTATCTCTCTTAATAGGCAATACATGGCCGCATCATTCCATTCTTCTTTCTTCGATCCATCGCCATTTGGGATCATGATTCTGTATAATACGACGGGCTTCTTCTTGGAACGATTACCTCTGCTATGGAAAATCCATTTGCATTGTCAAGCGTAAGCATCACCGAGCTTCCTCCACAGGGATAGTTTCTGGGCTCCCTTGGAATTCTTCGATACCTCCTCAGAACGGTATTCATGTAGAAATCAGCAAAATAGAATCCATGTTCGCAAAGATATACAGATTATTGTCAAGAAAGAGGTGCAGGAAGGGATAGAGATTATCATTCCATTGATCATGTGTGTCGCGGAGAAATTGTAGATCAAATTGGCCTAATCCTTGATCAGGAACAAATTCATAAATGAATACTTTAATCTCTCCCACAGTGATCACGCGCAGATCAGACAAGAGTTGATTGGAATCAAACCATCTGTCTGCTAAGAGCTCCTTTTCTGATTTGACCCGATCGCATGTACCTGTGGCAGGGCATGGTGAGAATTATCTCACCTTCTTAAAGCCATCGTAATCGCGTCCTTTTTGCATAAGAGTACCATTGCGAAGGAATGCGCCTGAGCTGCACCATGTGGCTGTCTTGGATGAAGAGCGGACTGTATTGGTGGCGATGTCGAAGAGCACAAAATGGGCAGTGTAGTCGTGGGGGGAGACACGATCGTTTGGTGGCGATGTCGAAGAGCA
The DNA here is from genome assembly GCA_029204225.1 of Diphasiastrum complanatum. Classification (NCBI taxonomy): domain Eukaryota; kingdom Viridiplantae; phylum Streptophyta; class Lycopodiopsida; order Lycopodiales; family Lycopodiaceae; genus Diphasiastrum; species Diphasiastrum complanatum. Next base: position 7,498 of record MU831754.1, read on the forward strand.
CAAAATGGGCAGTGTAGTCGTGGGGGGAGACACGATCGTTTGGGTTGTCTCTGCAGACTCCGTTCGTCAGGTTGATGAGAGATGAGCAAGGGCCGATGTCTGTTCTGTCCGAGAAGACCACTCTGTTGAAATGCGTTAACGCTGTGTGCATTGAAGTGATCCCTCATGGTTTTAGATAACCTTTCTTCTGAGTGCTCAAAGGATGAGTATGATGATCTTGCAACTGAGGACGAACCATCAGAGAGTCGGAAGCGAAAGCGGAAGGCATCCTGGAGTAGCTCTGAGAAAGCCTTCTTTGAGGGACTGGTGAGGAAGATAATGGACAAGCAGGAGGCAATGTTCAGGAAGTTTTTGGAAGGGATTGCGTGGCGGGAGCAGGAGCGATTGATCCGAGAAGACACATGGAAGAGGCAGGAGATGGCTCGGATCAACCGAAAGCAAGAGCTGCACGCGTAGGAGCGCTCTCTGGCAGCCACCAGAGATGCAGCATTGGTTGCATTTCTACAGAAAATAATAAGCCAAACGCTGCAGCTGCCTCATATTCCCCTCAACCGTCCTCCAAGCCTCAACAAGCTCAATCTGACGATCAAATAGAACCAATCGATCGAAACAACAAGAGATGGCCCAAGTCCGAAGTTTTGAGCTTGATCTGCCTCCGCGGTGGCATGGAAGCAAAATTATAGGAATCGGGCCCAAAAAGCTCACTTTGAAAGGCCATTTCTGCAGTCATGGTCTTTTATGCTTCTTGATTTGACGATTATTGCTGCAGCTTGCATTGTTTTCCTATTTTTGGTTGCGGAACCATCAAAGAAAAGGTATTCTCTTACGGTTCAAAATGGTAGTATTGCAGATGTCCTAACTAGAGAAAGAGGCTAACATGTTTCAAATGACGAGATAGGATTATGCATTTTGAAACGAGATAGGATTATGCATTGAAATGACAAAAACAAGTATTGTTACATCATAAATATATGGAAGCGTAGACGTGCTCGATATATCTATCACCTCCAATGGAAAGGAAAGTATGGAGAAGCCGATGAATGAATTTAAGAAAATGGGCATTGTATTGGTGAATGGAGAAGAGGAAAAAAGACTTCTTATAGATCATGAGGATGTTTTAGTTTCGGCAGATAGTGCAGCAGTTGGATATTTTGAGGCATGGGCGATTTCAGGAGTGTATCAATTCGCATTTTGTCTTTTCTTTTCATAATTGGTGCACATATACTTTCCTCTACTGGCTGCCTTTCTACATTTGACATAATAGTAAGTAGGCTGGAGTTGATGTTTAAGTCTCTCTAGAGTTGCTGTATATTTTTAGTTTCATCAATTACCAAATGTTAAATAACTATTGTTGCTATCTCAAATGAATGTTTGCACGAGGATATCCTGGCCTAGATTTGGAGAATGCACATATTTTTCTTGGTGCATGAAATGAAACACCCATGAATCTAATTGTTGTCAATTTTCAACTTCTAGATTTTGTAAGCTCATATGTGCATTAAGACTGGAATCAGAGACCAGTTTTACTCACAAATGATATGGTGAATGTGATATTTGATCTTAGGTTATCCGATATCTGATTTCTTTGATATAGTGAAGCAAATCATCTTGATAGGGTGCGTATTCAGATAGCAAGCTTGACGGGCATACCCACTAGATCATCAGCCGCCACCTAGATCGGAAAATCATCGCCCGTCAAAGACATACTAAATTTTCAAATCATCGACCGTCACCTAGATCGGCCGCCATTTCCCGTCAACGACGGGCACTCACAACTAGTATATATATATATATCAATCTAATTAACTTAAATCATTTTTCTTAGTAGTAGAATAATAAATTTTGATACCTATTAAATACTTGATATTAATAATAGGGAGCAATTTTCATGAATGCTCACCTTTCTTCGAATTGTATTGATCTTTGAAATAAAGAGAAAAATGGAATCTCATGGGTGCAAATGAGTGCTTGTGACCCAAAAAATGTGAAATCAAGATGAGCATTGCTATGTGACAGTTGTTTTAAAAAGCCCTAGTCTTTTTGGTCGCCTAACGATGCTCACCTTATCAACCGTAAAAAAAATGGTTAGCGACACACATATAAACATCGCTAAAATTTCACACATTGTGTTGTTGGGCAACGTTGTACTTTTTCTCAAAAAATACCTCCAGAAGTTCAAGGAACCGAAGAAATCCTTCAACCTGAGCAGATCTTGATGCACAAGACAAGAACTAGAAGAAAAGGGATAACTTCTACATTATACCTCCTCAAATTTAAGAACTATCCTACTATGGATGCAAGATGGATGGAAGAATAATTCTTCCAAGAATATCCAAAAATTTTGAATGTTTATTTGAGAAATGTCCGTTGAGGACAACGCTTAATGCATCGCAGGGGTGTAAAATTGTATAGACCAAATTGACCAAGAAATAAAGGCTATCCAGTCTTCCATTCTTTTTGTATGAAACGTATTTTGAATATTAGAGCTTATTACTCTAACTGATGAATTATGAGTGCAGGCATCATTACCTGAAGACAAGAAATGCCAAACTGTAGAGCAATACTAACAGTTTGATATGCAGGTTCTAGAAATAGAATCTAATGATGAACCATTTTATGGTATGACTCCTAACCTTTTCTTAAGGGTATGTGCAGGTACAAAGAAGAGTACCTGAAGAATGAATCTAAAGAAGCTTCTTAAAGCTTAGAGACGGTACCTGAAGAAGACTCAATCGAGTCTATAAAGAAGGCTCACTTGAGTCTATAAAGACTGGGAGAAGAAACCAAAGGACTGATCACCCTTTGTGTCACACTCCACTATGATTGGGGATGGGCAACCCCTAAAAAAAAGGGCCTAGGAATTGATGAAAATTATGCAAGGTAAGATGGACATATACAAAGCCTTTCCCATGTCATGAAAAACACTTGGGTGAATCCCAATGTTGTAAACAAAGAAATATTCAACTTAAAAGTGGCTAACATTAAATGTTAAGCTACCTACCTTCTATCCTTATCAATATGTAACTTACCTACTTTTCCACATGGCTTGTAAGCCATAGGACACCTAGGAAAATGCACCATCCTACTCCTCCCCTTTTGCTCTAACTAATGGATAAACACCCTCTCATACCTATACACCTCACCCTCTCACTTTACTTACCCTAGAGTCTCCCTTACACCTCTCACACTCATTTTGGACACCTCAGCCACTTCCTAAAGGCAACACATTTCTTATAAAAGGAGTAACTCGCCCATCTCCCTCATTATTCTTCTCCCATTTATTTTTGCTTTGTCTCTTGCTTTTGCTGCTATGTGTGTAGGTGCTTGGAAGAAAGCTTGGAGCTATGGCTTGAGGAAGATTTGTCAAGCTTGGATTGGAATCATTTTTGGAACCACTTACACACACACTCACTTTCTCCTACCTCTTTCATCTCTCTCTCTTTTTCTCTCCATTAGAGGAGTTCTAAATCCAAAAAAGACCCTTTGTAAAGATTCATTTTATTTTTTTTCTCAATTTTTTCTTACACATGGACCAATCAAAACACTCAAATTTGAAATCTACGTAATGTAACTTTTTGAGTCCACATTTTGATTCCATACTAAAAATGGCATAACTTTTTAGTGACAAGTTCAAATTTAGCGGAGTTTGGTGCATTGGAAAGCGCTCGACAAGGGCTTTCCAATGATATGTTAGATGACATACTTTTGAGCTACGATTAAAAAGTTAAAAGTATTAATGTTATAATATTTGAATAATAAAAAGACATCTTGCACGAATTCTTAAAAGGTCTTTTTGGAACTCAAAACTCCTCTAATGTCTCCATCTCTTTTCTCTAAAACTTTCACACCATCCATAAGATTGATGGCCATGCATGTCCCACCACCCATGACTTGATGGTTTTGCATGTCACATCATCCATAGCTTAATGGTCATGCATGCTTGATCTAGGAGTTTCATGTCTGATTGGAATTTGCATGTCTAATTTGAGAACTTGCATGTATGATTTGGGAACTTGCATGTATGATTTAAAGCTTGCATGTCATACCATCCCTAGCCTAATGACTTTGCATGTTGGAATCGAAGCTTGCATGTCAGATTGGATTCATGCATGTCATGTCTCCTAATGTCAAATGCCTATGCATGCTCATTTCTTGATCAATGTCTTTCCATGTCATTAGAAACCACTTCTCTTGGTATAAGATTCTTTAAGATCTAGAATTTGTAAACTTCTGGTTGATGTAAAGATCTAAGAATCCATCTTCTCAAAACCACTGATTATGTAATTGGCCTTGGGCCAATTGATCTTGCATCATTTGAAAGAAAATCCTTCGGGCAGGGGGGGGGGGGGGGGGTTTCCATCTTGACCTCTCAACAAGTCTCTTGAATGAATGATTTTTGTGATTGAATGTTAAATTTCCTCACTAAGTTTTGAGTTCTTTTTCAAGTTCTATTCAACAGTGTTTTGTTTGATTTTTTCTTTTTAAGTCACAAATTCTAAAGTCAAGACTTTAGAATTAGTAGACCTTCACTTCAAGTTCACAAGATCACATCTTTTCTTATGTGAATCTTGTTCATTACAGGATTAAAACAAATGTACGCCTTCATCCTCTCATCATAACCGACGAAGATACACTTGATTGCTTTGGCATCAAGTTTCTTTCGCTCTTCCTTTGGCACATGTACATAGGCCCTACATCCAATGACACGAAACTTGTCGATTTTTGGCATTATTCCTATAAATGCTTCTTCGGGAGTCACATTTGGAACCGCAACTGTAGGGCTCCTGTTTTTCAAGAACGTTGCTGCACTGCATGCTTCCGACCAAAGTGAATCGGTCAAGCCCATTTGCTTCATCATGGAGTGTGCACTCTCCATAATAGTCCTGTTTTTCCTTTCAGCTACACCATTACTATGCGACGTGTGTGATTGTGTGATTTAGATGATTTACTTTGAGGAATGTGCACAATAGTTGTATTCGTACTTGACTCAACGAGGTTGACTTAGTTGGTTAGCTTGGCATCAAAAGTTTCTTTGGTCCTAGGTTCGAGCCCCTTGGAAACCAAGATGCATACCTAAGGAAATGAGATGTTAAACATGATTTCTGTTTATGTCTTGAAAAGGACATGCATTTGTACACTTGCCATATACTTCTTTATGAACTTTGCATCTTAAAGTGTGGCTTGATCTCTTAAATCTTGTGGCCCATACATAGAAGTCTTGCTTTTAATCCTTATCTTACATTTCTTTGGAGCTAAAATATGTGGCTTAAGATTTCAAATCTCTTTTTCCTCTTTAAAAACATTTATATTTAAAATTTTGTAGGCCCTAATCCGAATACACTGTAAAAGTTTTCTGGTAATCTAGACACCTTCTTAGCACATCATTAGTATGCATAAAACAAACATTTATCCTCTCCTCTCCTTGAGGTTAGGAGTTCAACTCCCACTCCATTGTGCAAATGAGGGGATACAAGATAAAAAAGAATGAACATTATTTGTAGGGACTATTCATACATCCATGAGGTACTCACTTGTGATAAATAACTAAGTTACCCTCACATTGGTAGTCATATTAAACAATCCTCCCTCTAATACTTGGCAAAGCAAGACAAAATTCTTGTGCACTTGAGTATGGGTGACTTCTAAAATATGTTGTTGTTCATAAATTCCCATGAAATGCACAATATGACAAGCACTTGGAAGTTATGCCATGAACTAAATGCTAACTTGTGGGAGAAGATAACACCAAAAACTATATAAGCTAGAGGTCAGTGGCTTGGCAATAGTTGAATGCTAGAAGTCGATGGCCAATGGTTGTCGATGGCTATTGGAGGTATTGGAAAATTCCAAGCTCTTACACTGAATGTCTTTACACTCTTTAATTTTAGCATTCCACTGTCATTACATGTGGATCTATTTCCTCATATCTTCATCCAAATATTGCATTAGTCTTTGTATATTTGACATTTAGATGTTTTAGGCTATCAATTTGCAATGTTTGTAGCAATGTGTCTGCCACCAATGCAAGGATCGATCCAAGTCACAATGTGCTTATTGATGTGGTTGCCCTCTTGTAAAATAGGATAAGCAATTGGATCATTGGAGAGATATCTTTGGTTCGTCAAACATTAGTTGGATAGATCAACTCCATGTTGGAAAATCATGTCAACGAATTTATCTATGCAAACTTGGCTCAAGCATGCACCACTACCACATTAGAGACATATAGTGACATTCTTAGCGACAATCATAACACTTTTGGTGATGGAAATAAGTTTAAAAATTGTTTCTGTAAACATCACTATAATAATTTCTAAGATCGCTAGTGGACCATCGCTTTGTGATGCCTATAGCAATAAAACAACGACATCTGTATTAAAATTTGTGATATTTTTGTGATGATTAATCATTGCTAGTGGTGTTTAAATGTCACGATGTGTCACTCTAAATGGGGATAGGTAACTATCATATAACATTCCTAAAAACCAAGTGACAAAAATTATCGCATGTATTTTCTAAGAAAAAAATACTTCGCCCAACGACACATAATGCGACATTTAGAAAGGTGGCCAAATTCCTTTAGGGTTAAAAACCTTTCAATATGTATTCATGTATGTTTGTGTACCTCATTACACGGAGAATTTAGTGACAACAATAGACATTTCAATCACACAATGCCAAAATTTGTGACATTTTTGTGACAATTAATTGTTGCCTAGTGACATTTAAACATCACGATGCATCACACTAAACATATTGTTGGATATCATTTAGCAATCCCAAAACTCTCACTAAGTGATCATAATCTTAAAATTCAAATGATCATCACTCAATGATGCTTAAAAACCATCGCTAAAGCCCTCGGGTGATTTCATGCTGCCCTTCTTTTTCCTGAGCCTTTTCTTTTCAAATTTTAAAAGAACTAGTTCTCCTTCTTCGTACTTGATTGCCCTTCGACACATATTTGCACTTTTCTGATGTTTCTATTGTGCACTTGCGATGGATTGCTGAACCTTTAAAAAGGTGTCTTGATAATCCTGCACAAATTCATCTGAGGCAAATATCTTTTCTTTAGTCCTTAATACAAGAGGCAAAATCGGTTTTTCATACATTACTTCAAAAGGCGCTTTACTAGTAGAAGAATGAACGGTGTTATTGTAAGCAAATTCTAGTATAGGAAGATAGTGTTCCCATTGAGTCTTCTGATCACTTACATAATTTCTCAACAAATCTATGATGGTTCGATTGGTAATTTCACTTTGACCATCAGTTTGGGGATGGAAGGAGGAAGAGAATTTAAGGGTTGTCCCCAGATTATCAAAAAGGGCTCTCCGAAAGTTGCTAATAAATCTCATATCCCGCTAAATCTATCAATGATTCTCCATATCATCTCATTTCCTTTTTTGGTTTTAGGGAACCCAGAGATAAAGTCCATGGCAATATGTTCCCAGGGTGCTTCAGGAATAGGCAAGGGATGAAGTAATCCTAGAGTTTTTAATCCTCGCTCATCTTTATTGTGTTGACAAACTAGACATGCATTTATATAATGCCTTGTGTCTCGATGCATGGTAGGCCAATAAAAGAATCTTTTCAGAGCTTCCAGAGTCAAAGGGATTCCTCTATGTCCTACATAGGGAGGACTATGGGTTTCTTGAAGGATCTTGGTTCTAAATGCTATAGGAATACATAGCTTATCTTCTTTGAATAAATATCCTTCTTTCAAAACATAGTCTTTATGACTTTGGTTTCTTTCAAGTATTTCAAAGATATGCTGGAAGTCGGAATCACTAGCATACATACTTTTCATAGGAAGGAAATCTTCATGATATGCTAGGAAAATATGGTTGACCTTGGGGATTCTTGATAATGCATTGGCGACCTTATTATCCTTTCATGGGTGATGAAGTAGCTGAAAATGGAAAGTGCTAAGGTAGTTAGCCCATTTTAGATGTTTTTCTCAAAATTAGTTGCTGGGTGAGAAAGTACCTAAGGTTTTGATGATCTGTTTGAACTAGGAAATCATTTCCTAGAAGATAGTGCTTCCATAACTTAAGGGCATGAATAATGGCTAAAAGTTCTTTTTCATAAATGTCATATTGTACTTCTGCCCCTTGAAGTCATTTGCTTTCAAAGGCTACAACATGACTTTTTTGGTTTGAGACTGCCCCATAACAGTCTAAACTTGCATCCACTTCCACAAATAAAGGCTTATGAAGGTCGAGAATGATAAGAATAGGTCCAGTGGTAAGTGCATGCTTCAGAGTATCAAAGGCATTTTGCTCTTTCTTATACCAATGAAATTTTACCCTCTTCTTAGTGAGTTCATGTAGTGGTGAGGCTATATGAGCAAAATGGCGAATAAACTTTCTATAATAGGAACATAAGCCTAGGAAAGACCGAACTTCATGAATATTTCTTGGTTTAGGCCAGTCTTGTATGGCTTTAATCTTTGAAGGGTCCATTTGGATTGTTTCCTTAGAAATCATATGTCCTAGAAAGTGTATCTTTTCTAGAAAGAATTCGCTTTTCTTGCCTTTTATGAGGAGTGAGTTTTCTTGTAGGGTTCTAAAGACGATATCTAGATGTCTTTTATGTTCTTCTTCATTTGCGCTGGAAGACTAAGATATCATCAAAGAATGTTCCTAAAAATCGTCTATGAGGTCGAAAGATTTGTTCCATCATTCTATTGAATGTTGCAGGAGCATTAGTAAGACCAAATGGTACCACTAAAAATTCATAAAGGCCAGAGTTAGTCCTGAAGGCAGTTTTATGGACATCTTTGGGTGCTACTCTGATCTGGTGGTATCCACTTGTCAAATCAATTTTACTAAAGATACAAGATCCATTTATCCTATCCATAATGCCATCTACTCTTGGAATAAGAAAACGGTTCTTAACTGTAATCTTGTTTAAAGCACAATAGTCTACGCACATCCTAAAACTCCCATCTTTCTTTTGTACCAAAAGTATAGGGGAGCAATAGGGGGAGCTACTGGGTTTTATAAGGCCTTTCTCTAACAAATCATTAATTTGCTTAGAAATTTCTTCTTGTTGAGAATGGTTTACCCTATAGGGAGGTCTATTGGGTATGGAACTTCCAGGAATAATGTCTATCGTATGATCTTCAGGTCTTTCAAGGGGTAAGGACTTTGGTAGCTCATCAGAGAAACAAGAAGAATACTTTAATAAAAAGTCTTTTCTATTACTATACAAAGAATGTGCATTTCCATCAACATCATCATCCATACTTTGAACAAACAACAAATAAGAAAATACCGCTTTCTTTAGTACCTTTGAGACTTGAATATGGCTTACCAAAGGAATTGTTTCTCCACTCTGTCCTGCATGCACACTAACATCTTTACCCTTGTGCTTCCATGAAATCAAATGCTTATTATACTCCACCAGAGGGTTGTGCATTTTGTGCCAAGGCATGCCTAAGATTACATCTACTCCCTGTAAAGGACCTACCATGAATTCTATAGGTTCATAGTAGTCGGAGATTTGGAGCTTAAGTTTTCCAATCACAGGGTAAATGTTTGCATCACTATCAACAAAAGCACCTTTAGCCTTAAGCATAGATTTAGAAAAGGAACCAACTCCTATCTCTTGTGCAAGCTTAAAAGAGATGAAATTATGAGAGGAGCCTGCATCAAATAGAATTAGACAGAGACTATTATGGACTTGTCCCCATGTCTTGAGGAGTTCATGGTTTTGAGTGTCTTCAATGCTTCGTACGGCCACCTGCTTCCCTTTGTCTGCACTTGAAGCTTTGGCATCTTTGAGTGGACATCTGAAGAAAAGATGTCTCTTTTTCCCACACTTGAAGCATCTTCCTTCCTTGCGATAGGCCTGCACTTGTTCTTTTGAAAGGCGTTGAGTCTTCTCTTTTGAAGTTTGAGTTGTGGGAGGTTCCTTCCTTTTGTTCCCGCTTCCATTTCGATGATTATCTTGCAGCTCAATTCTGGTAGCATAATATATGACTTGTTCCAAAGTATCAGCTTGTACTAGATCTAAGCCATATTGTATACTTCTATGCAAACCCGAATAGAACTTCCTTTTATGTTCTTTCTTGGAAATGGAGTGTAAAGTCTGAACTTTCAAAAGCAACTCCCAAAATCTCTTAACATACTCAACTACTTTCTCATTTTGCTTTTGTCTAAAGATGTCCCAAGTAGCTAAAGTATTTTTCTTATATTCTTTTGGCAAAAAGTAGGCTTTAATTTGCTTTTTAAAGCTATGCCAAGTAGATATAGCTTTGTGATTAGATTTCATAGCTACCCACCATAGTGATGCATACTTATCTAGATGTAACACTGCAAATCGAATCTTAGAATGATTTGAGTATCTACTTTTCTCAAAGAAAGTATCAAGGTTTCGAATCCAGGCAAGCAAACTCACTTGCTACTGTCTCCATTGAACTTAGAAAACTTAAAAAGTTTATTATCAATCTTAGCAAACCTCCTTTTCCTAGATCGAGTAGAGGAAGTTAACTTGGAGGAAACATGAGGAGATGATGACATAGATGAAGAGGAGCTTGAAGAGCCTCGTGAGGAGCTATCCATCTTTGATTGGAGTTTTTCGAATTCACCTGAAATACACAAACTCAAGGCAAAAAGTACGAATAGACGTGTGATTCAGAGAAATGCCATTCTCCAAAAAGAAAGATAGAAGCTCGCATTAACAAAGTATTGGCTCTAAAATAGAAAGCAAGTTGGAGATCCAATTCTGGAGGATCCCCCAAATGGAGTCTATTAGCTCTAATATTAAAGAGATCTTGTAAGAAAAAAGAAAGTGGAACGAAAGGGAAATCTATTCGAAAGTAAACATACAAAGTCCTGTGTATTGCCATTGGTTTCAAGAATGAATACACAAGGTCCTCACATCAACTTCACAAAGAAAGAAAAATAATAGACCTTGGCTCTAATACCAAAACTGTGAACTTGAAGTGAAGGTCTATTGATTCTAAAGTCCTGACTTTAGAAGTTGTGACTTAAAAAGAACAAATCAACAAAACACTATTGAATAGAACTTGAAAAAGAACTCAAAACTTAGTGAGGAAATTTAACATTCAATCACAAAAATCATTCATTCAAGAGACTTGTTGAGGGGTCAAGATGGGGACGCCCCCCCCCCCCCGAAGGATTTTCTTTCAAATTATGCAAGATCAATTGGCCCAAGGCCAATTACATATACAGTGGTTTTGAGAAGATGGATTCTTAGATCTTTACATCAACCAGAAGTTTACAAATTCTGGATCTTTAAGAATCTTATACCAAGAAAAGTGGTTTCTAATGACATGCAAAGACTTACTGATCAAGAAATGAGCATGCATAGGCATTTGACATTAGGAGGCATGACATGCATGTTTTCTAAACTCGAGGTCCTTTGGAATGTCCCTTGGGACAGACAACCTTTTAGAGGGTTATACCGAGGTCCCTCGATATATCCCTCGGCAAACACATTCTCTAAACAACGCTAGAATGGGATGGTGAGACCTCGTGAACCGATGTAATTAACGAGGTTCTGCTACCGAGGTGTACATCGATGTATATACCGATGTCTTTGGAGTTTTTGTAAAAAAAATTGCTTCGGAAAAGCCTCGGTAATAGGGTCGGAAAACCTCCAAAATATCGTAGTGATTTGTTTTTCAATTGAAGGGTAGCATGAATTGAAAAAAAGGGGTTATTAATGTTTTGAAATGTACCATCATGCTTTTCTAGAATTTTCACAATCAACTTGGAATGTACTGAGTGAGTTTTGTATGAGAAAGACAATTTCCACTCTTCAAGATGTTTAGAGAAAAGTCAAGAGGTAGAGACAACATGTTTTTTTAGAAGCACATTTCAAAGTGGAGCCAAAAAGAGAAACTAGTCGTAAATTACCACTATCTACTCTACTCATAAATTGATAGAATTTTCTCATACAATTGAAAAAGTTACAATATCTCTTTATTAAGTCGTAAAATGGGCTAGAACAAATGATGTGATGTGTCTCATTTGTGATATGTCTCATTTGTGATATGTCTCATTTCTGTTAATTTGGAGAGTTAGAGTTTACATCAATGATTTGCATAAACATATGTGCTTGGGCTTTAGATGTTCAATTACACTCACCCTTTCTCTAATTATAACAAGAAAAATGACTACATCTACACATTGGTGGCACTACATTATCTTCTCCTCCCGCTTGGGTCGCGGTGACACAGCTAGCTTAACTCCTCTTGCACCAAGAAACATGTAGAGGCCATCTAAGCGTACAGGGTCCAAGTCCCAATCCACGTTAACTGGACTATCAAGTGATTGTTTTAATCAACAAAAGTGCTCTCTCTCTCTCTCTCTCTCTCTCTCTCTCTCTCTCTCTCTCTCTCTCAACATGTCACTTTATGGCTATTTTTCTCTCTAAAAACCCTAAATCCAAAAAATCCCAACAAAAACTCGAGCTCTCTCTTTGCGCTCTCTATTGTCTTTGTCCCTGCTCTCTCACAATCTCTCTTTTTCCTCTTACAAAGTCTCTCATTTTCTCACTCACCATATCTTCCCTCTCATGCTCTCTCTTAGATGTGCCCTCTTGCTGCTCACACTCTCCTTCTCACACACATTCTCTCTCTCTCTCTCTCTCTCTCTCTCTCTCTCTCTCTCTCTCTCTCTCTCTTCTCTCTCTCACCATTTTACTCTTTCTAGAGATTTTGTTCTCTTTTTAGTAATTTTGTGCACTCTCCCAATCTCTTTCCACTCAGAAAACTAATAGTTGCAAATAAACAAAGATTTAGGGCACTCATGGCCCAATGAAAATGCACGATTATGATTTTCTCCACAATCTCTCTCTCTCTCTCTCTCTCTCTCTCTCTCTCTCTCTCTCTCTCTCTCTCTCTCTCGTGCCAACCTAGCTTGGGCATGCCAGATCAAAAGATTTCCATTTTGCATGGGTGTTTCAACATTCCAATGGCCTTGCTAGTGTGGCTCTTTGTATAGCGTGTGACCTTTCATTTTGTGAGTGGAGGCTTTGGATGGTGGGCACTTCTTTTAACAAGAAGCTTTGTCACCTCAAGCTCCATAATTTGACCAACAATATGAATATTGATTTACTCAACCTTCTACCAAAAGGTTTATGTAATATTTGCAACCTTCATTTTGAAATATATGTATGATTTGCCATGCTTTCAATGGAAAGTATGTGTACTAATCACAATCTATTGACCTACCTTAAAAAGCAAGCCTAAGTCTATCCATTGCCTTTGAGCTAGTCAAAAGCCTCAAAGGTTGACCTTCTCATGTTCTCCATCCATTGGCCCTTAGAGGGAGGGAGTGGCCATTTGTTGGCCTTGTCACACCACTTGGCATAGGTAGGGGCCAACAAAATGATCACCTGAAATTAGAAATTTTTTTGGGCCAAAACTTTTGAGGATTTTTTTCAGTTTAATCATGTGCACGTGCCATGGTTTTTTGTGGGCCTTGATAATATAAAAACAAGCCAATAGTTAATGTATACATGTATATATATATGTAGAAGCTCGATAAACTATCAAAAAATTATGGGTCAAAAACACATGTCAATATTTCACACACGAGCACACACTAGGATGGCAGGTTTGTTTAACAAAAAAAAGTTAAATTAAAAGACTGTGGGGCTGGGGCAGGTGAGGGGCATTACTCAGTACTGGCCTCCAAGATGCAAATCCCCCATCCCCTTAGTTCCAGTGTTCGGGAAAGCTGGCATGGTTCAAGAATGGAACCGGCATCTTTTCTCAAAAACCGGCATGACAAAAATTGTGCAAAATTTTTGATGTCATAAATCTTGGGTTTTATAAAAAAAAAACCGACAAATAAGAGCTTGTCATTCAGTAGAGACCGAAAAACTTTTTGACATATCTGTTTTTGGAAGAAAACCTCAAAAAGGTTTCTCGAACCTTGCCTCAGTTCCTTCAGTTCCTGGAGATGCCTTTGCATGTGATGAAATTGGCGCTTACGAACTTCCACGTCGCTAAAGTCACCGATTGGAGACTTACGTGGCTCATTTACTAGGTGCGTGGCACACACAGAAGAATCTCAGAAGCCGGATGATCGTTCGATTTTCATGACTCATCGGCAGAATACGCCCGGAAAAAGCATGCATGCATGCACCGCATCACCTTGCCCGCCTGCCAGCCATGTACTACTACTCACGCATCTTCGCCCTTTCATTTCTCTCGCAGCCGCCTCGCTGGCCACTGAGTCTGCAGAAGCTGCTGTAGCTTTATAAGGATGCAATTGCTGTTACCTGTTTTGGGTATTTAGCCAAAAGCCGTAAATCCAAAGTTCAAACCAAAGCATATCGATGATGATCATGTTCGAATGTGCGTTGAGAACTTCCTTTTTGGTTAGAAGCTTTCAAATGTTTTTTCTGGAGCTTTTGCGTCTGTGAGTGAGGCCTGATATCTTATTTGTTGAACCTCAGTAATTTGATAGTCGGTAGTACGTTATGTGTGTTATGTGTCCTGTAAGGTGCTGCTGATATTAGCTTGTTGGAGTTGTAGAAGTGGTGTAAGTGATCGTTTGAGTCACATTTAAACTCATTCTTTCGAAGGTGTGAGAAATGATGTCTCTCTTCAACCTTGCTAACCGGAGTCACTCACAGAGTCATCATTAAGTTGCGTGATCTGGCATAGTTCGTGGGCTGCTTACACATATTCCGAGTCTCAGAAGGCTTGTAGACTAAGAGGCATCAAAATTAGAAGTTTGCGGTTTCTGCCTTTGTCCGCAAGAAGGCGCTATTGATTTGGGCCTCACTTAATAACTACGTTCCAGCGAACTAATTCAATCGGTGCATTTTGTAGAAGCAAATGCGGAAGCTCAGCTGCGATTAGTATTCCGAGCCAAATAAGGTTTGATTTTCAAATTGTATGGAATGTTGCAGTGAGGAGAGCTAAGATATATATATTGGTTTCTTTCGTTGCTGGTTTTATCAGATTTTGAGAATATAAATGGGTGTATTGGCCCAAGAGGAACGGGTTCCGAGGTGGCTTCGTGCATTTCTTGTGGGAGGCTACTTCTCTCATTGCCATACTCACTCCTATAGGAAAAATGAACGCAATCACTTTTGCATCAATTGCATCGAGGGACCACTATGCCACATGGGCTTAGAGGAACACATTGGACACAGGACGTTGCAGGTAAGGAGAGCTTCTCATATGGATGCTGTTAGAGTACATGACGCCCAGAAGCTCGCTGACATTTCTAGTATCCAGACCTACTCTATCAACGGTGCCAAGATAGTCTTCCTTCTGTGCAGGCCACAGCACAAAATAGTCAAAGACGCACCACATTGCTGCATTAGCTGTGGAAGATCGCTTCCAGATCCCGTCAACTTTTGTTGCATTAGTTGCAAGCTTTCCGCTGTCAGCAGTCGCAAGGACGCGACTGCGACTCTCTGTTTGCATGATAGTAGTTTCGGATCCCACACAAATCTAGCAGCGCACGAAGCCATTTCTGTCATGCCACCACCAGCCGCATATTATTGCAGTCCCCATGAGAGGAGATTCGTGAATGGCTTTGCTGTATACTTGAAGAAATGTTCCAAGGAACACAGGGACATGGAGCAACTACGAAAACCTCCGAAAAAACGGATCAGGCTGGAGGATACAACGGACGTTAAAGAATGTCGGGCATTGGAGCATGCAATTTCGTTTGATCCTGCATTAGCCATCTTCGTTTCAAATCATCCGATGCCCAGCTCATCTGAAAAAATTCAGCCCTCGCAATTTACTTCTCAAAGTAGCCAAACTGCAGGGCGGCTCTTGTCTTCCATTCCACAAGTAGAACACTGGCAAGGATCTAGACTACGGCGCAGGAAAGGATATCCTCGCAGATCTCCGTTTGTATGATTGTTCCCTGTAACAGAAGCTTGTTGTTGGATTTACCTTTCAGCCATGTCTACACAAAGATATATTTGAATCCTCCAAGATTCTATATATATCTAGCTCTTTAGAACATAAGACAATGTTCAGCACGATGTATTGCTGATGTATGTATCACGTGGAGCAATCAAATTTTTTAAAAGGGGCGTGTTTTAACATCCAATTTTCAGTCACATGTACATATTTAATACTCGCCAGGTTTAACTTGGGTCTTTCTAATTTTCACGATTATGTATCTGAGCTTGAGCTGGAGATGCATTTTGTGGCACTAGTGCTAAGTTATTGTGATCATTAATTGTTACGTTAAAGGTTTTGAGTGGCACTCTTAGGTGAGTTTAGCATTGAAATGAGATTCACATGAGTTTATTAGAGACGTAAGATTGTACCAAAGTCATTTAAAACAACGATTGTACGAAAAGTTGTATGAAAGAGGAACTCAAGACCCGTCATTTCCAAAATTATCAAGGGGAATGTTTCTTAAAAGCATGAGACGTCGATTTCACCAAGGGGAAGTTGTGTGAGAAGGTACATGACTCATGAAGATAATAAATAATCTATTATAAGAAATTCATATTTGTATTGTATTGATATGTAATTATCATGAAATTTGTTATTGCTTCATATAAAATTTGACAAAATCTACATGAATAGAGTATGGAGCAGTACATATTACTTAAGAATGTTAGACGTGATGAAATGATCTGCCGTGAAACCTATCTTTCGGGTGTAGGCCGGGTAGTATATATATGTACCCATTTTTGCTATGTATAGCGTGTGTCTATTTGGGTGTTTCATTACAATGGTTATGGGCCCAAGTGCAATACAAACTTGATTGCATTTGCATTTAACACAAGCCAGTTCGTGTGATCTAGAGATACCTTTTTATCTTCATTGATTATAAAGCATATTCTCAAATGTTGTGTAGCTCTTTAGAGGCAAAATATATCAAAAGATGGCGTCAGAGCTGCCAATGGAAATCAGGATGATAGAAAAATTAGCAGGGGAAAACTATGCATCTTGGAGTTGGAAGATGCGGATAGTGCCGAAGGAGAAAGGACTATTGGGCGTGGTTGCAGGAACGGAAGTCATCGAGCGAGATGCCGAAGGAGTGCCAAGGAGCAACATGCAGGCGGAGCTCATAGCTCGCAAGGATGTGAACATGATCATGTGCACATCGATTGTAGATGCAGCCATTACTCTGGTCAGGGACCAAGAAACATCAAAGGGAGTATGGGATTGCTTGCAGCAGAGATATCAATCGAAATAATTCTCAAGCGTACTTATGCTTGAAAGGGAGTTGACAAGCATAAAGATGATAGTGGGAGAACCAATCAGAGAGCACATTGAAAAGATTAAGACTTTAGGACGTTAGCTAGAGTAAGCTGGCGCAATTCTGGACAAGCAACAGCTGATTTACACACGCATCACGAGCTTACCAATAAGCTATGATCCTCTAGTGATGCTGCTGGATGGATATGAGAGTGAAATGAGCATGGATCTCATCACCAGGAGGCTCATAAAAGAGGAGGCACGTCGAAGGATAAATCCCCCTCAGGATGAGGTGGCATTCCTTAGCGGAGTTAAGAAGGTAAACTTCAAGTTTGGCAAGCAAATCGAAACTGCTGAAAGGGGGCAGACAAGTTAGCCTTGGAAAGAAAGCAAGAAGAAGAACTGGCAAGATAGGCCAGAGAAAAGGTTGTTTCTATTGTGACAAACCAGGACATTTTGCCAAGGATTGCAACAAAAAGAAAGAAGATCTAAAGAAAAAAGAGGCAGATCAGGCGAACATTGTAGAGGAAAAGACAGAGAAAGGAGATGCTTTCGCTATGACGGCAGAAGCCTCATCATGTCTCCTCTGAGCAGTCACATAACAACTCCAATGAGTATTCATTTAGAAGGAGCACGAAAACAATAGTGTCAAAACCAACTTCACAAACAAGCATTTTACAGAAGACCCCTACTTTGTATTCTGCAGCAACTTCACACATGACATTTAATCAAGCAGTTTTCATTGCATATAAAATGCTCACAGGAAAGGAGATTATGATGGGAGATAAAGGAAGGATCGATGATGTAGGAAGGGGGATTGTATCACTCTGGCTTGGACATGGAAGGAATATTATTCTGAAAGAAGTAGTGTACGTACCCAATCTTGCAAAAAATCTCTTGTTAGTAGCATGAATCACGGATTCAGGTCTCAATGTAGTGTTTAAAAGGGATGGATGCAGCATTCAAAGGGAACCTATAGGAATTGGTTTCTGAGTTGGTGGGTTTACTAGCTACAAGAGGGAGCAGAGGAAAGGTCAGTAGCACGTCTAAGTCTGAGTTGCAGTAAAGTCAACAATCTGTGGCACAGAAGACTGGGGCACCTTGAAGTAAGGGGTTTGCAAAAGCTTGCTACAGAAGGTATGCTTAGAGGGTTTGATTATGATCCAGACCAGAGCATAGAAACATGTGACATTTGCATATATGGTAAGCAACAAAGGGAACCTTTTCCAGAAGAAATAGAAGAGAGGACATGTGACCCTCTTGAACTTGTGCACACAGATGTTTGTGGTGCCATGAAGGTAGCATCCATTGGTGGGTCTGAATAGTTTGTCACATACATTGGTGACTATACAAGGAGAATCGGAATTTGTACACTGAAGCAAAACAATCAAACGTTTGAAAGCTTTAAGGCATTCAAACAGATGGCTGAAAACGAAATAGGAAAGACAGTCGAGAAGCTCAGGAGTGACAATGGAGGGGAGTATATGAACAAACAGTTTGACAACTTTTGCTTAGAACAGGAAATTGTCAAAGAATTTATAGTCCCGTATAGTCCGCAGCAAAATGGAATTGCTTAAAGGAAAAACAAGATTATCATAGAGATGGTGATATGTATGTTGCAGGAGGGAGATATGGCAAAGTTTTTATGGGTAGAGACACTGACAACAACAGGATATGTGATTAATCGATCTCCAAAAAAGGCGCTAAATGGGAAAACGCCTTATGAGATATGGTATGGGAGAAATGTTGGAAAGAGGGAATGAAATGAGTCGATTCAATAAGCCAAAGACTGTAAGCGATCTATCGAGCAAAGTGGGATTGGGTCTTCTTTCCTAATGCATGACTACGCCTATCAATAATTGAACAAAGCTATAATGTCAAAAATCACTTTCAATCTTTTAGCAACTAACTTTGAAATCATAAGCACTGAAGTGATTTCGTAGCCAAACAATGATGTATTGAATATTGTAGTGTTGATGTATTCAAATAATCAGATGAAACAATAAGAGATTGATCAGTTACAAATAACTACAAAGAAACATACATTCTGACATGATACTGAATGCAATAAGAAGATAGATTGATTCAGCAAGTAGATGTACAAATTAGATGATGAGAGCTGTGATGCCACGAAAATGTTAAATATTGAATATCAACATAAATATGGCATGATATACTCGAAAATGAAGATATGAGCTGGTTAAGTATAAATCATGAAGAGGCCTAAGTCATTTTTTGGGAATATATCTCCTAAGTACTTGCCTTGTAATTAAGGGCAACACCTTTAAAAGGAAAAGACATTGTCTTGAATAACCTTTACTAGGTCGTCCATACAAAACGATTAGATACGAAAAGACATGATAAACTAGAGTAACTTTAACTGATAGTTAAGTATACCTCCTATGGTATAGGTGAACGTATTTTCAGTCTAATCGTTAACTAGACCCTTTCGCGGGAGCAACGCACCTATTGTTTTAGAGGTGTGTTTGTTCGCCCCGTAGAACATATATTGATCTCACACTTCAGTCTCGATCATCGAGAGAGAAGAGTTTATGCTTATGTAAGAGATTGAAGAAGTGAATAGAGTTATGTGAGTTACTCTCTTGTATCTCTGTTCTCCGCACTGCTGAGTGTGAGTGATCTTGAGTCTGCTAACAATCTCTAATGCATTTTATGAATTACTCTCTGATCAGATAGACGCTCTAGTGCATTATAGTCATTTGTTGTGTTTCCGTAAAGCATGCTATGAAGAACTTTCTTTAAACCATCTTATTCATCTGTCGCGAATACTTTCTTTTCGGCACTCGAATAACGACTATCTTTGGTACAGTCTAGCACGATGAATAAAGCTGTATGTATACATATGAGATGACAGTCTCTGTCTGAAGAATTAAGTCTCTGATCTGTCTTCCTGATTGGCACTGAAATAAGTTTCTAACGTATTCTATATTAACCATGTTGGTATAGTACGACATATACCAATTTTTGGCACCATTGCCGGGGATAGTTTAGGAAAGTTATAAGAAATCTGACAAATCCATTTCCATCTCTAGTGTATGTCAGATAGAGAATCCAGATTAGAACGACACCGTAAGCTTAGAGAGGAATTTTTACGAAGACAAAGTAAGAATACCAGTCGAAGAAATCTAGACGAAATCACTGCCCAGTTACTTGAACTCCTAATTAGAAGAAGAGTAAAGAATCCCTTTGCAAATATACACGTAAGGTTAAAAATATCATAGGAAAACTAACCGGTGTATATCCCGTAGATATGTAGATTGAATGGTATTTGGCTGGTTTACCACCAAAGATTGATCGGTATTGCAGACAAGGGGACATGACCTCCTTAGCAGCAGTAATAGCTAGTGCCGAAAATTTTGAGACCTCGAAACTAGCACGAAAGCGACGATCGACGAAGAAATCTCGAAAGTCAAAGATTGATTCTAGTCACAGCGATGAAGATTCAGATTCTGATTCAAGTACCAGTTCTTCAAGCTCGGAATCTGAAAGCAGCAATTCATCAGAATGAGAAGCTGACAAAGGAGAGAGAAAGAATAAACGACGAACTAAACGAAAGGACGACACGAAAGTTGTCGAGGATAAGTCGTCAACTTCTAAAGTAATATGGCTGACCTTAATAAAAAGTTTAATGAATTGAAAGTGCAGTTTTCTGAAGTTGTAGATAAAAGACCAAAAGCGTCTTCTTCCAACTCAGGAATGTGGTGTACAAAATGTGGAACTTGTGGACACACTAAGGAAGACCGCACTACTGTGAATGTCAAATACATTGAAGATCCTGCCCAGGAGGTACTTTTTATTTTTCAAAATGATGCGACTACTACCTATGTACAGGGTACTGCAGCATCAGCCCAGCAGGACAGACCCAAGTTCGCACCAAGATGGCATAATCCTCCTGAATTTGTTGGACCAACGAAGTCTCAACTTTGCGACTAAACTAGTTTCGGGCAACTGTTACAAGTGTGGAGAGCCGGGACATTTTTCTCCTGATTGTCCTCAACCGCGAAAGCCGATTGGTAATGTACCATTATGTTCAAATTGCAGAAAGCCTGGCCACAAGTATCATGATTTCCCTTAGCCGCACAAGCCGCGACCCAAATATCAGTATGTAGCAACACCAACTGCTGCAGACATGAAAGCGAAAGCTGCGACTGATGTTGTTGTGCAGAGAATTGACGTTATTGAAGGAAAACTGGCAAAGACAGAAGATCGGTCCTGGCCAAGTGACGTGGAGAAATTATTCAAAGTTACAACGAGAAACAAAAGCTCCTCGAAACCTAATCAGAAATCTTTGACAAAGCGCAGAAAATCCTCGAAGAATAAATCCTCTAGCAAAACAACGAACAAATCTACGACTAAGGAAGATCTCAAAAATGACCCTGACTATGACCGCAATGTTGCGAAGTTATTTGCAAAAGATATCTCGGCAAAAGCAAAGGAAATCATCAACGTTGAACTTCAGACAATTGCTGCAGAAAAGGTGGTCACTTTCGAGGAAGAGGACGAAGAAATCGCGAAGACAAAATTGTCTAGTGTTGTTATCGATAAACCAACCTCGAAATCGAAGACAAAAGAATATTACATCGTGACTGATATTGGATCCCTTCGTCCGAACATTACTTTTGAATAGCTATTGGCAGATAACACTTATTACAGAAAGCAATTGAAAGGCCTTTCTGTGCCCAAAAAGAAGAAAAAAATTTCTCTGCCAGATGCTAGTATTTTGTCTATCGATTTAGGTGATCTCGGTGCACCCGAAATTGATATTACCATTGCGGGATGCCTGATCGAAAAAGTGCCAATTGACTCTGGTTCCAGTGTAAATATAATAACAGAAGACACAACTCATGTTCTGGGGCTGACTGACATTCAACTGACACAACGAAACATCAAGTTAGCTGATTCGACACGATGAAAACTTGTTGGAGAACTGAAGGATGTCACTGTCTACATTCAAGCCAAGCCATTCACAATGAATTTCATTGTTATCAAACCACTCGATTTGTCATCCTATTCTATGCTGATTGGATGACCTTGGCTTTATCAATCAAACGCAAGTGTACATTGGAAATCCAGAGAGCTAAAATTTCAGACTGGTAAGACCAATAACTGAGGTAAGCCAGCAGAACAAATCATAACCTGGAGTCGTGACAATTATGAAGGTGAGACTCCTTTGTCCGACACCAGCTTTACATCAGAAGAATCTTCGTATGCCTTGAATATTTTTCCCAATGGATATGATATTGAAGTGTAGTACTTTGAATGTTATGAGAATACTGATGACAAAGAATTCTTCGATGCCTGCGACGTTGAAGCGGATGTTTCGTATGAAGAAATTAACGTTGCAGACACGAACTCGAAAGAGTCTAACGATTCGAGTGACGAATCTGAACACAAATTTGGTAACAAGAACCAGGTTGACGACAAGAAAACATATGTGGAGTCAACCACGCGTGAAATTCATGGCCATACCAAGGCCAATATGATAGAAGGTATCATTTTACCAGATTCTACTGAACTGATTGAACTTGCACCTGGCAGATTTGTGCATGTTTCGAAGTCACTTGGAGTTAGTGGAATTCACTGAACTATTGAAGGAGTATCAAGACGTTTTTGTTTGGTCGCTCGACGATTTGAAGGGTATACTTGCAGAATTCAAAGAGCACCGAATTGATCTTAAGGAAGATGCTGTACCTATTCGACAGAGACAATATCGTCTCAATCCTAAGTACTCTCTCATGGTTAAGGACGAACTTAACAACCACCTTAAGGCAGGTATAATCTATCTCGTCTTAAGTAGTGAATGGGTTTCACCCATTGGTGTCGTCCCAAAGAAGAAGACTGGCAAAATATGAATATGCCAGGATTTCCGCAAACTCAATGCTGCCACAAGGAAGGACCATCATCCTCTGTCTTTCACTGATTCCGTCCTAGATCAGATTGCTGGTCAAGAGCGTTATAGTTTCTGTGACGGCTTTTCTAGATATAATCAGGTTGGAGTGCGAAAGGAGGCTCGTTCAAAGACCACATTCACTACGGATTGGGGCACTTACATCAAAATGCCCTTTGGTCTTTATAACGCTCCAGCGACTTTTCAGCAAATTATGATGTTAATCTTCGTTGCCTTCCTGAGAACTTTTCTCGAAATATTTATTGATGATTTCTGTGTATACAGTGATATAAAGACACACCTGTAGAAGCTGAAATTAACATTGCAACGGTGTCAAGATACTTGTTTATCTCTTCATCCAGAGAAATGTTTTTTTGGTATGAAAGAAGGAATATTGCTTAGACACAGAATATCTAACAGATGAATAGAAGTCGACAAAAATAAAGTCGAGCTTATAAAGAATCTCCAGATACCAACAAATTTACGTGAACTAAGAGCTTTCTTAGGACATGTTGGCTATTACAGGAGATTTATTCAAAATCATGCTTCTATTGTTGCCTCTCTTACACATCTGCTGAAGAAACAAGTAGAATACTTGTGAACGAATGAATAGCAGAAAGCATTCGAAGATCTTAAGCAAAGGTTGATTAATGCTCCTATTCTGAGACCACCCAACTGGGCTATTTTATTTCACAATTATGTGGATGTTTCTGCATTTGCTATTGGCATTTGTCTAAGCCAGAAGGACGACCAGAAGAAGGATCATCCCATCTACTATGCGAGTCGACAGTTTAGTGCATCAGAGAAGAATTATTCGGCTACAGAAAGGGAAGCACTTGGCATAATTTTCATTGTTAAAAATTTTGACATTATTTGCTGCAATATGTATTTATTTTCATGTGGATCATTATGTTCTTAAGTATCTTGTAAATAAACCAGATCTATCAGGATGAATTGCTCGATGGGTTCTACTTCTGCAAGTAGAGCTTCGTCAAGGAAAATATCATACAAATGTTGATTATCTATCGCAACTCAGCACCGGAAAAATTGAAGACCCTATCAATGATGATTTTCCAGACGAACATTTATTCAAAATTTCATCTACAAATTCGCCATATTCTGATATTATTACTTATCTTAAGGATCAAATATATCCGGATGGTTACGATTTGGAGCAAAAGAAAGTTTTTCAATATAGGGTAGCACCTTATACAATTATTAACAATGTTCTGTACAAGCTTGGTGCTGATCATCAACTACGAAGTGTCTCGAAACTGAAGACATTAAAAAGGTCGTTAAAGCCTTACACTCAGAAGATGCTGGTGGACATTTTGCTTTGAAGAATATAGTTAATAAGATATTGACTGCCAAGTATTGGTGGCCAACAATGTTCAAGGATGTATCAAATTTTATTCGTTCATGTGATCCATGTCCGAGATTTGGTAAGCCTACAAAAGCAATGAATTGGCCGTTGACACCAATCCTGCCTCTTGCACCATTCGAGAAGTGGGGGATTGACTTTGTCGGTCCAATAAAACCTGTTACCCGACATACGAAATGTCATTATATTCTAGTTGCCACGGATTATGCTACCAAGAATGTTGAAGCAGAAGCGATGAAACGAAACGATGCGAAAACTGTCGCGACGTTCTTATTCAAAAGTATAATCACAAGATATGGTTGTCCACTCGAACTAGTAAGTAACCGAGAAACACATTTTCTAAATGATACGATACGGTTGCTGACAACCTATTTCCTGATCAAACATAGAAAAACTACACCGTATAATCCAAAAGCAAACGGGTTGACAGAAAGAGCTAATGGAATCTTATGTAAGATCCTGACTAAAATTACTATTGCACATGCAACAGATTGGGATCAGAAACTACCATCAGCTCTCTGAGCTTATCGCAACACAGAGAAAATCACGACGAAACAGACACCATGTTTCCTTACATATGGAATGCATCGTATTTTGCCAATTGAATTTGAGGTGAAAACCTTTCGTATTCAAGCTCAACGAACAGATGCAGAATCAATAAACGAAAGGTTGAGTAATATTGAAGAACTAGCTGAAGCTCGAGAGACTTCACAAAAACTAACGGAAGAAATCCAGAAACAAAGAAAGAAGAAATATGACAGTCATATAAAAAAATGTGATCTTAAAGCTAATGATTATGCACTGATATATGACAGTCACCATCAAAAGTTCCCTGGAAAACTCCATATGCGATGGCTTGGACCGTATAAAGTCATAGAGGTGTTTGACAATGGTTCTGTGCAACTTCAATCACTTGAAGGTGAACTATTACCGACACGTATTAACGGGTCCAGACTGAAGAAATACTACCTTTGACAAAAAAAAAAA
This sequence comes from Diphasiastrum complanatum, assembly GCA_029204225.1. NCBI lineage: Eukaryota > Viridiplantae > Streptophyta > Lycopodiopsida > Lycopodiales > Lycopodiaceae > Diphasiastrum > Diphasiastrum complanatum. The sequence goes on from MU831754.1 coordinate 32,938, forward strand.
AACAATTATTCTTATTATTTTCTAGTATTTTTTTGAAAATAATCGCAAATTTTCTTTTATCTTGTCTAAAATTTTTCGCGACATTTCTTTTATTTTTTCGAGAAATTTTTGAGAATTTTTCTTGACTTCTCTCAATCTTTCAATATCATTTTAAAAGTATTTTCAAGAACTTTTTGAGATTTTTTCGTGACACAAATTGTTAATCAAATTTTCGTAAATCGTTTTCGAGATTTTTTCTAGCATTATCTCCAATTTTTTGAGAAAGTTTCTAGTATGTTGCTAAAATTTTCGAGAAATTTTCGTCAGTTTCTGTAACATTTTTTTTAAGATCCTTCGAGAAAGTTTCGTGAAACTTTCTAGAATCTTTCTGGCATATTTTCGAGAATCTTTCGAGAATCTCTCAACCTACTTTTTGGTATCCCTCCATTAAAGATGATGGCCACGTGATCATCATTACTCACACGTGTGTACGCTCATAGATATTGTTTCTCCTTAATTTATTTTTTCTTTTCACAAACGGTATTCCGTCATTAAAGATCGATCTGGCAAATAATAGTTTCAAACACTGAGCCATGCACGTCCTCCATAAATGGAAGTGACAGATGTCAAGTTAACATGCCACGTCATCATCCCTTCCACACCGCTATTACTTATCAGAGTTATTTTTCATTTTTCTTCTTTACACTTTCTACCTGCGAAGTGTATGCTTTCCTGCGCTCACTCTTTGCGATCAAAGCACTCTTTTGCGAACTATTACGATCTACGAAGCTATCGTTAAACATTCGAACAATGGCTTCTGGATCAGGTTTGAGCTCTAATATCATTTGGAAAGCACGCGTAGGAATCTGCCTGGCATCCATCCAGTCCTTTTTGGATCGATGCAGATTGGGTGATTTGAAAGTGCACCCCTCCATCATCCTCTCTGAAGTCAGTACTGAATTCGTAAACTCCATCCATTCAATTTCGGAGGTGGACTTCAAAGTTCACGTACGAGGCCACTTCTTCACTATCATTGAAGACTTGTTCTACACAGCTCTCGGATTACCTCTGGATGGGAAGCTGCTTTCAACTGACAAAGATTCGGTGGATGAAGCTGCCCACTTCTTAAGCAATTGTTTCGTACCCACGAAGGGGTATGATCCGAGATACAACATTCAAGTTGTTTTGTAAATATGCAAACCAAGCAATCTTTTTGACGGATGCGAATGCCACCATTTCAGCTCAAAATTTTGGGTATATATTAGATGCTCTTGCGGGTAATCTAGTGTGCTTTGGAGTTATCACATGTGAAAAATACAGTTCCTAAGTGGATCTAAACTCCAAGATCATTGGCTTGAATGCTTGCACTCCAAACTACATAAGCTAGGAATTGGCAACACATTCTATGCTACCTAGAATGCAAAGAACTTGATCAAAAAGCATTTATCACAAATGGAAACTTCCATAAACATCAAGTGCGGCCCAAAATAGCATTATACAGTCCATAATACATCAGCCTACCACTTTTGGAAAGCACCTAAGATCATACACACAAAGCTTGAACTCAATCACTACACAATGCCAACAATGGAAGGAGAACCCAATAGAAAAATCTCTCATTAAGCAAATGAATACAATGGATCTGCTCCAACCTGTTTCTCCACGGCCTACCTGCTATATATAGCTGAGAGAGATGACTCTCTCTCCTCTCTCTAGACCCTCCTTACCTAAAATATGCCCTATATAGGTAAAATTGGCATATATGTCCAAAATACATGAAAATGGACTCATTTCGAAGGTCTTGAAGTTTGACACTTCTTCATACTGAAAAAATACACTTACTAAAAATATCTAGACCTGTTTCACACGTGTGAAAAGTCAGATCCTAAACTATGTGCCATTTTTAGCAATTTTGGCCTAAAACTAGACAAGGAAATGTTGACAATTTTCACACTCCCTCTTCAACTTAACTTGCTAGTTTTACAACACTACTTTGTTCCAACTTAAGAATGATCTCCATCATCAGAATAGATCTCTTCTCAAGGATCCTAATATGTACAAAATAGGACACAACATAATTGATATAGATAATAGTGTCCATATAGGATGCTTCACTATTTCTTACATCAATTTTACATAGAATCATAAAAATGGTACATGTAAAAGAACATAGAATCTCAATTAATGAATTCCTCCATGTATCCATCTCTGGTTTCTCTGTAAAATAGCAGCAAACAAGTTGTAAACGAAAGTGATCAACAAGTGTTTGCATGCCTCCTCCACATTTCACTATACATATAGTGAATGCAACATGTATCTCCATGAATGAACTTCCATCACCACCTTGCCTTTGTAGATCTTCAATCCATGAAAGCCTTTGAGTGAATGAATGCCAAAAAGATGTGTTCCCTACTCCATTTGAATGACCAAAACCTGAACTTGAAATACTTGAAGTACCTCCACAAGATTTGCACACAACGCTTGATCCTACAATGTCAACAAGTTGCCAATTTGCCAACACTAGAATACTAGATCTTGAACTTTGTTCAAAAGAAAACATATTGACCACTTCAATACCTTTCAAGATCTGAATGAATTCATGTACTTGATCATACAAACCAGCAATGATAACTATTCCATCTCCAAGATCCAAAGGATGCAAAACTATGGAACTAGTTTTATTGAAATTTGACAATTTCAACACATTGACATAACAATGTTCATACATGAGATTAGGCAAGTGAGGTAGAGTAAGAAGACACTTCCTTGCAGCTCCAAAGACCTTACTTGAACCTTCAAGAACCTGTAAAAACAGATCCAAAATGCCTTGACCATTTGTCTCTTCTTTGATGCTTTTCACTAGCTTCGAATTGCCACTTGTCTCTTGGTGTTGATGAAGCAATCCAAGATCAACCTCTTGATCTTCCAATAAGACATCAAAGATCTTGCATATGTGAACATCTTCAGATCTGAAACTCTGAAGATACTCCCTCTCAAACACATGATTAAGATCCCACAAGATCTCATCAATGCTCAAATTTGACCCTTCACTATAGTTAGTGAAAACAATGCCACCATCATAAACCAAAAGATAGATTCCAACATTTCCATTTAACATGAAGTAGAGTAGGTGAAGATGAGAATCAAACCTAATCAAAACAGCCCTCTTGAGTTCATAACAAACCTCAATAAGCTCACCAATGATATCTCCCTTGCCTTGAAGAAGTTGCCACTTGAGTTGCTCCATGTAGTCTTCTTCAACCAACCTTTTGCCATCTTGACCATGAATGAACAATCCACCACAATCATAGAATGCTTTGAGTTGATGAAGAGATGTTAGATCCATGCTTTGGATCTTCCCAAGAACCACTCTTCCATTGCCCTTTCCTTCACAAGACTCCCTCTTAATGCTAGCACCACAAAAGTTAGAAACCTCCCTCTTGATAGTTGCACCATAAGAAGTAGAAGACTCTTGAATATTAGAAGCCAAGAAAAGAATCCTTAGTACCTTCAACATAAGAGTGATTGAAGTACTCTCTCTTTTCAAACATGAACTTCTACTCAATGATTTAGGTAATGAGTCATATGATAATGATTCTTCCTCACTATCGTTCATAAAAACATCATTCAAAGTACATCCTACTTTGAACACTTCACATACTTCTCTTCCTTTTGACTTGTGATCTCCCTCACCAAGTCTCATGATAGAAACCTTTGATCTACTCTTTTTATGAAGAAATGTGACACCACTTGTTGCACAAATGACTTTATCACAAAAAGATGTAAAAGAACCATTTCCTTCAAGCATGCTCAAAGCACCATCATCTTTTCCCACATGATTACATACATCAATATGAAAAGAATTAGAAGAACAACCATCTTCTTGCAAAGAATGACACTTAGCATCTCCATCTTTTTCCATATGAACAAACAAGTCATTAGCAACAATCACTTCCAAAGAAGAATCTTCATCAACTCCATTGATGAAGTTAGCTCCTTCCTTACCTTTTCCATTTTTGCACTTGCCATCTAGCACCATTGAAGAACCACCAAGCCTTGGAAGTCCATGAGTAGAAGAGTACAAACATGATGCTAATTTAGCTCCACATGACTCCATATGACTAGTAGGTAACACTAGTGCATCTTCAAGATCCAATGGATCCAAAAAATTGACCATAGATTCACCAAAGCTTGCCAAGTTAGCACAACAATTATCATCTCCAAGAAGTACATTAGATCTCAACCTAGATCTAGCATTTTGTTTCTTATGGCATTCATTTGCAAAATGTCCTTTCACTCCACAATAAAAACATTTGAACTTGGACTTATCTTGCTTCCTACTTTGCAAAGAAGAAGAATGCTTTCCATGCTCCAAACTACCTTGCTTGGACCACTTGCCTTTGAACTTGCCCTTTGTGAAAAGAGCTTCTTCATCTCCACCTTGTGTTGATGCACCACCACCTTTGGCTTGCAACCTATGCTCTTCAGCCACCAAGATCTCTTGCAAGTCATTGACACTTGGCAAGGACTTTTGTATAGCAAAGCATTGTACAAGGTTAGAATGTTCATCAAGCAAACCATTCAACATGACTTGAACTAGTTCCCCATCCTTTATGCTTTCATCTATGCATGCTAGATCATCATTCAAGGATTTAACCTTCAAGACAAATGAATGTGCACTCTCTCCCTCTCTTTGACAACTTTGGAAGATTTGCCTTCTTAGGGTGAGAACCCTAGATGTGGATTTGGACTCATAGATCTTCTTCAAAGCATTCCATGCTTCACTTGAAGAAGTACATTTACCAACTTCTTTAAGAAGTTCATTGGTAACATTCATCTTTATGATATGTAAGGCTCTTTTAGCCCTTCTATCAAAATTTAGTTGCTCTTGAAGAATTAGAGGTCTTTCTTCAATTCCCACAACTATATCCATTAGCTCATTCAACTCTAGTAAAGACTCCATCCTCACTTTCCAAGTTGAATAGTTTGTAGAGTTTAACCTCTCTTTAGCTTCCAACATGATTCCACCATTGGATGTCATGATGCTAAAATCTTCTTGTGTCCTTAGGCTCTTTTCTAATGCACCTAGCACTCTCCTTTCTCTCAATAAATGAAGAAGGAGAAGATCTTAAAAGATTTAGAACCCTAAATGACCTCTATCTTGAAACTATTTGGCTTTCAAGCATAGAAAGGAAGATTGAAACACATGCAACACTTTGCACACACTAAGAATGGATTACAAAATCAAACCAACCTGAACACACTCTTGCTTAAGCTCTCAAACTTTCCAGCAAGTGACCAAATCAAGTTATGGTGTGAAGAGTTACTTGCATTCTTAGAAAATACCCAAAACTAGGATGCCAAGATTACCTAGTAATGAACAAACTTGATCAACATATGATCAACACACTAAGATATTGATTCAACCTGTAAAACCACATGTAAACCACACTTCTAAAAGTTTATAAACTCCAGCAAGTGATAAATACAAGATTTAGAGGTGAATGAATGAGCACACTTAGTGAATCACAAGACTAGCTTCACTATCTTGTCAAATCTTGGTGTTTAGATGTAGATCTAAGATCACTTCACATGAGAATGTTCCTCAACCTGTTAAGAACCTGAAAACACACTTGCATAATGGTTAACACCTTCCAGCAAATGCTCCAATCAAATTACATAAGGAGAGTTACTTACATGCTCAACAAAGTACACCAAAATTTATGCCAAAATTGATGACAATCTTTACAATATGCTCTTCACAATGGAGCTTACAATATGTTCACCCAAAAAAGGGGATCTTTCATCCAAATGGGAGCTTTGCTCAGCCTTTAGGAGAATTACAACTCACTCAAAAGAGCATTTGTCATCCACTTAAGGAGAAGTTTCATCCACTTAAGGAGAGTGTTCATCCAAGAATGGAGATTGTCAACAATAGGATTGAAAAGAACATTGTTAGTATTGAATATGCACAAGCCTCACAATCACAAATGATTAGGTGTTATGATCTGATCCAAAATAGTTTCTTTTCAGCCTCTGATCTTCAATAGACCTGAAATATGCTTTTGATCCACAAGTTCAACTCACAAAACAAAGGTTAGTAAGATTTGATCAACAAAGCAATGCAAAATCATGCTAGAACTTGATCAAACATCCAAATATCACCAAAAATGGAATACTTACTGTAAATAGAAGCCAACCAGCTCTGATACCATGTGAAAAATACAGTTCCTAAGTGGATCTAAACTCCAAGATCATTGGCTTGAATGCTTGCACTCCAAACTACATAAGCTAGGAATTGGCAACACATTCTATGCTACCTAGAATGCAAAGAACTTGATCAAAAAGCATTTATCACAAATGGAAACTTCCATAAACATCAAGTGCGGCCCAAAATAGCATTATACAGTCCATAATACATCAGCCTACCACTTTTGGAAAGCACCTAAGATCATACACACAAAGCTTGAGCTCAATCACTACACAATGCCAACAATGGAAGGAGAACCCAATAGAAAAATCTCTCAAATGAATACAATGGATCTGCTCCAACCTGTTTCTCCATGGCCTACCTGCTATATATAGCTGAGAGAGATGACTCTCTCTCCTCTCTCTAGACCCTCCTTACCTAAAATATGCCCTATATAGGTAAAATTGGCATATATGTCCAAAATACATGAAAATGGACTCATTTCGAAGGTCTTGAAGTTTGACACTTCTTCATACTGAAAAAATACACTTACTAAAAATATCTAGACCTGTTTCACACGTGTGAAAAGTCAGATCCTAAACTATGTGCCATTTTTAGCAATTTTGGCCTAAAACTAGACAAGGAAATGTTGACAATTTTCACATCACATACAAAGCCTTTTTGAGCTAGATTAAGCACCAAAAGTTTTATGGAGTTGGAGCCCATGTATCTCGACTCTGCGCTCATTTTGACATATTGAACGATCAAGAGAAAACCATGCTGACAGAAAGATTGTTGGTTCTCAAGCCAATAGATCTTTCCAGCATCCTTTCTGTTCCTATCCCGGATACACAAGATGCTGCACCAGCAGTCGAAGTAGCATCTACCACTGCTATGGACATTGACGTTGCACCATCTCAGTCCGATGCGGTTCCAGCAGGGGCAATGAATACTGATGGAGCAACTGCTGCTGCTGTGGCTTCTTCAAAGACAACATCTGCTTCCACATCTCAGAAGCAGTCGAGCGCATCCACCTCTGAGGTTGATGCAACCCAGTTTGATACATCATACAAGGGATGCATAGCTGCTGAAGGCGACACTGGGGCACCTATGGCGCATGACGAAGAACCAGACGACTAGCCCCAGTGGTTTCAATCCATGAAGAGAAAGCCAAGAACCTTGCGGTTGAAGTATATGAGTTCGACAAGTACCACCGTCAAATCACAATGCAGCTTATCACCTCAGAGAGGAAATCACTCGACTCTCTGAAGGAGTCCTTCGAGAAGATTGATTCGCTCGAATCAGACAACACGAAGTTGATCGAACAACATCGTTCTCTCGAAACATAGCTTCAGGCTTTAATAAAAGAAGCTGATTCTTTGAAGCAAACCAATAAGGCGATGCAGGCCAAGTCTGACAATTTTCAGACTCAAAATGATTCTTTGAAGAAGCAACTTTTGGCTGCAAATCAACATAATGTCGTGCTCCAAAAACATCTACAGGAGGAGCAAATGACAAGATTAAAAGCAGAAGTTGCTTTGTCCTTGAGCACCATTATAGGGTCAATCATTGTCGATCTCACGAAGCTGAACCAGCTCCAAGGCCAGATGCTCAAAAATTTTTGAGTCGAGTTCTTACAACCGCTCGAGGATGTGAAGGCTCTTGTCGAGGAAGAGTTGGCGGAGCTGAAGGAGCTCTCTAGTGATGCCACCCCATCTTGCAGCGGACCCGATGCACACGATGACGATCTTCAGTCCCTGCTTTGAATTGATGAACTTACACAACAACTCCCAGCTGTGTCTGCCTGCACCGGAGCCTCAGACCATCTAGAATTCTTGGAGGCTGTCGCGAAGATTGACCAACTCGAACAGGAGCTGTCAAACCAAAAGCAACAAATGGAAGATCAGAAGCTGGCTGCTGAGTTGCAAACTCAGGATTTGGCAACTACATCTACACAACCAAAGCGAATATGGCGAAATCAATCGAAGGTATGTGCTGACAGATTCCGTGCATTTGCTGATCGCTTCTGAAAATGGTGTCCACATGCTTTTAATATTGAGTTGCAATGGTGTGTGGATTATATGATGCTACCAGCCGCAGTAGGCATCGCCTTCGACGACTAAAAGTGATCGTGGGAGAAGGATGACTTTCTCTGGTTATGGGCCCAGCTCACTATCGAATCGAAAGGATGTCTCTACTGGGGCATAATCTAGGGTAAATTCCAGGTCGTACCTTTCGGATCGGCAGAGTTATACATGGGCTCTTCGGCTATGTATGCTTTCAAATATATCCGTATCAAAGACCTTCAATCTTTGCGAAACGAAGATGATAAGCGACATTTTTGGAAGCGAAAGTCGCAGTTTCAGTTGTACAAACCACAAGCTATTGCGGATTTAGGCGCAGTCAACGATGCAGGTCTGCTGATTAATATCAATATGGCTTATCCAGAATTATTCAGTCTATATGTGGATTGGGAGCGAAACCTTGCAGAATATTCTACGGAGATTTGCCATAATTTGCAAGATAGAAGGAAGTCATTTCGTTATAAGCAATTCTGTACATATACATTTTGGCAGTTTGGTACCTTTGCGACGAAGACATGATTTTTTGTTCAGAATCTTTATGTTAAAAGCAATTTTATTAGGTTTTCAGCTCGTTACTGTAAAGAAATCACTCTACAAAGTGATTCAGATGAAGATACCAAGTTAACCCAAGAGCTGTTCGATGGAACATTACTCCCGGTTAAGTTAGAAGAATTCGGCAAGTTACCAGTTGGCCGCTATACCAAATCGAAAGAAGACTTGCTCTTGATCAAAGCTCAACAAAACTTGGAGCTTGCTTAGAAGTTATATGAAGAACTGAATCATTCCTGAATATTCATTCATGTCTTTGTCGTGGTGATGTTTCTATGGGATGCTGAATTTTTGAAGCTTAAAGATGTTTTGAAGTTTGATTTCAATTTTCATCAGCAATTCAAAGATTAACTCAAAACAACCTATTCAATTAAAAGAAACAACAAGACACATATTCTCTAAGATGAAGAAATATATAAAGGACAAAATACACGAAGAAATATCTTTTCGCCTCAATGAAAATCTGACGAACAAGAATGTTTCTCGAATACTCCTTGAAATAAAGATGATATGTTCACGAGGACGTTTCACATTTGAGGAAGGGGATATGTGATGCCACGAAAATGTTAAATATTGAATATCAACATAAATATGGCATGATATACTCGAAAATGAAGATATGAGCTGGTTAAGTATAAATCATGAAGAGGCCTAAGTCATTTTTTGGGAATATATCTCCTAAGTACTTGCCTTGTAATTAAGGGCAACACCTTTAAAAGGAAAAGACATTGTCTTGGACAACCTTTACTAGGTCGTCCATACGAAATGACTAGATACAAAAAGACATGATAAACTAGAGTAACTTTAACTCATAGTTAAGTATACCTCCTATGGTATAGGTGAACATATTTTCAGTCTAATCGTTAACTAGACCCTTTCGCAAGAGCGACACAGTTGTTGTTTTAGAGGTGTGTTTGTTTGCCCCGTAGAACATATATTGATCTCACACTTCAGTCTCGATCATCGAGAGAGAAGAGTTTATGCTTATGTAAGAGATTGAAGAAGTGAATAGAGTTCTGTGAGTTACTCTCTCTTATCTCTATTCTCCGCATTGCTGAGTGTGAGTGATCTTGAGTCTGCTAACAATCTCTAACGCATTTCATGAATTACTCTCTGATTAGACAGATGCTCTAGTGCATTATAGTCGTTTGTTGTGTTTCCGTAAAGCATGCTCTAAAGAACTGTCTTTAAACCATCTTACTCATCTGTCGCAAATACTTTATCTTTGGTACAGTCTAGCACAATTATTGAATAAAGCTGTATGTATACATATGAGATGACAATCCCTGTCTGAAGAATTAAGTCTCTGATCTGTCTGCCTGATTGGCATTGACATAAGTTTCTAACGTATTCTAAAACTCTTCGTGTTTTTTAACCATTAAGTTGGACTTTAGTTGTTGAGGACTTCTGTCTAGAAACGAATAGTTTGCGAATGCGATTAATTAATTGTCTGCACAGTCGTGAATACATCGAACAATTCTTGATTCTCTGTTGACACCTTAATCAGCCAGAGTGTAGGATCGTTGTACTACTCTGATAACATCTCATCTGTAGAACGTGCTTCATCCAATTCGATAGAGGCCAAATTGTTGCTATAAATTTATTAACATTACCCATCCCAAATATAAGTAATACTGGTTCTTTTTTAATGTCTGTCGACAACCAGAATAACACTCGAAACCACTTGCCATAATTGTACCAAAAACACAACTTTCTAACGTTGTCCTCTGTGGGAACAACATTATTTACTATAAAATCTATATTAACCCTGTTGGTATAGTACAACAAGAGCACAAAACAATAACAAAATATCTCTGACTAACTGAAAACTCTGTCTGATACCTTTAAGGGACAATCAGAATCGAATTTCAGAAAGGTGAAGTCAAGTTGTTGTCCGACATTCTCCACATTCCAAATATGACCAAGAATTTGCTCTCAGTTAGCAAAATCAATGATTCAGGTCAAAAGGTCAAATTCAATACAAACAGCTGCACCATCCTTGACAAATCTTGGAGAGGTTTAGCTGAAGTGGCAATCTCTACAAGCTCAGCCACTGTTATTCTCCAACAATCAAGCTCTTTACACTTCTACCTCCAAATGATCTGATATTCTTTGGCATATCAGACTAGGTGTCATGCCCATGATTGGTCTCGGGTAGCATGTCCACGCTAGGGACCGGTAGACCAACAACCCGTAGTTAATTGTGACCATAAGGGAATTGGGACCCTTATGTGTACATGTTCATAATTAATGGTTGTAGGCCTAAACACATGGTGGTGGAGTTGGTATGAGTCTATCAGTGAGTCATTAGGAATCTGGATGACGTGGCCCAGATAGGCTGCAGAGGTGTCCAGTGAGGTGTCACAGTGCACTACTAGTGGTGCATGGGCCTTGGAGGGTATAAGTATACCTGCTGGGCTCTCACTAGTGTATGCTTGATTTTGTGATTAGTAGCTACATGATGCTGGTGTGACTCCTCTTTCCATGACTCTCATTGATCCATAGCTTGGGGGCTAGATCCGTATGATCTAGGTTTGGTTGGGTTGATTTATCCACCACCTATTCCCTTGTGTGGTTGCTTTGTATGGTATGTGAAGAAACAAAATGTTTTGAATACAAAGCCTTGCTATCTTTTAGCCCTTCACCTGACGAAGATGTTTGCGAGCTCGAACATCTGGAGACACGAAACACGAAGAGTTTCGCGAACACGAAAGTCAGCGGAGACGAAGACGAACGGTTCGCGAACACGAAAGATCCATGAACGAGATTCCTTCGTGGTCTAGTACAGAAGAAGGACGAAACCCGTTCAACGCTTACGCTCCAAGGAGTACCACCAAAGATCACGCAAGTACCCAAAAGTACAGTAATCTGATCTGATGGCATGACGTCAGCAGATATTCCCTAGGTCGTGGCTAATTTGCCACTCTTGTAATTCTCTGGTTAGTTGCAGATGCTTAATCACTCTAATCTTAGATTTACAGAAAGAAACTGTACCTACTGGGTTATACTTGACATATAGATCAGAACAGAATACACATAGTGTAATACACAAAAGTCTAGTGTTAGTAAGAAATCAAGATGAACTATAGACAACAATTTCACCTATGTGCGAGAAGAGCTCTGTGTCTAGGACCAGAAGATCCAATTGTCCGCTAGTGAAGCGAGACTATTACTCGTGAGAGAAACGTGTTTCTCTCACGCCAACGCACTGCGTGGATTCGCATGCAGTGCTTGAAGAAATTTAGAAGAGAAATCAATATAGATGATTTTCTTATTGTATCTGATCTTGAATGTGAATGCATATGCTGAGTTTTTTATCTCGGTCGTAAGATCATAGTGAATGGGATCAAGATTGATGAGGATAAAATCAAGATTGTGATTGAGTGGCCAATTCCGGGAACTGTGAGGTGACAAAGTCTTTTTTAGGTTTTACACTTTTCTTTGAGAGATTTATATTGGTATTGGAGCCAGTCTAGGCAGGATTTACCATTGATAGTGCTAAGTGGAAATCTTGACGTTTTCTTGAGAATCCGACGGAGTAAGCAACAAACGGTGGAATTGTGGAATTTTCTTCTCGCTGGGAATAATTCTCGAATTGCAATCGATTGTGTGGTAAGTGCACTACCAGGCTCACAATTGTTTCATTGTTGTGCTTTTCGAATTGGTTTCTTGAAAGGAATTCCGTGTCAATTTTGTTGTTGCCAATTACTCTATAGTTGGCATTTCTGTGAAGCAACGATTACTTTATTGGTTGCTGAATTTTTTCCTACAGTTTCTTGTTCTTCTTATGAATGGTTATTGTATTTTAAATGCTGTCTATTGCCTGTTTGGAGGCCGGTTTGGTTTAAATCGGTAGGAATAGGCTAGTATAGAAGAAAAATACTCTAATATGTTGGTTGTTGAGTGTTGGTGATGTTTGATAGGTTTGCATGGCTGCTTACTGTGACATCACAGGCTTATGCTTCATTTTCCAGCAAACTAACGGTTTGTTTGCAGAGTTAGGAGCCTGTAAAGCCATTCTGGAGGATGGGTGGGTTCGAATTTGATGACTATTTGCTAAAGTAGTTGTAATAGCTTGCAAAACTAGGTTTTTTGGAAAATTTTGGCAACATGACAGCTATTTTTCAAGCACAGTGAAGGCAAAATTCTACAAATCTTGTTTTGAAACCTTGCTTATGCTTAAAACTAGCAAATCAAAGCTATAGCAATTTGTAAAATGCTACAAAGGCAAGGTAGTCTGCATAATAATAGTAGAATGATTTGCTTTTGTGCTTCCTGCAAAGTAAAGGTTGAAAACTTTGAACAAACTCCTAAGCACATGCTGGAAAATCTATGAGCAGTTGTCCTCCCAAAATGCCCTGAAACCTGCAACAAAATGCTTTGTTTGGGAAGGTGATGAGGGGCCGCCTCTCCTCATTATCTCCTCCCACCTGATGGTGCCCACGAGTGCTCTCTCTCTCTCTCTCTCTCTCTCTCTCTCTCTCTCTCTCTCTCTCTCTCTGGCCAGTTTATGCTTTGGAGCATGGGCTTGAAGGTCGAGGATGGCGTGGAAAGGACGCGTGAGGGGCTCGGGTAACTCAAGTGATGGCTGCCCGAGAGGGGGGGGGGAGGGGGGGTGGGGGGGTAGGTGGCCTCCAAACTCAAGTTTTATTTTTAAAACTTGGAGTTATGCATGCTAGATGTAGGTTAGACATGGTGGGGGAGGGGGGGGGGGGGGGGGGGGGTTAGGCCAGTTTTTACATCTTGAGTTTTTTTAACTTGTGGATTTCTTTCTCGACATGGGTTTTTCAAACTGATGTTTAAATTTTGCAGTTGTATGAGACATCTTAGGTTGTTGATAAGGATTTTTGGTGCATTGACGTTTTAATTCCGGTTTTTATTGCGTAGACAATCCATTTGGAAATTCATTGGGATAATTGGTAAATAAAAGTACGTATAGTCTGTAAATTGGTTTTTTGAAGACATTGCTTGGTTCAGTAACTATTATATCCGTAATGAATGTGTTAACTGAACGTGATTTTTTTTAATTTTCAGCTAGCAAGCAGATGGATGCTGATGAAATTTTGGAGGGGGGTGCTACCGAGATTCACCCAGCATTACTTAGAAGTGATGGGAGAAATATGGAAATTTAGCCGGCCTCACCCGACAGTGATAACACCCTAGACTCAAAAAAACTATTGCGAACCTTAGGCAAGGCAGTTTTAGAACTTCATCAGAGCAATAAACAACAAGACAGACAAATGCAAAATCTATTTAATCAACTGCAAGCTATTAACTCTAACAACTTGGGCTACCAACCGGAAATATTTTCCAGCAATAAAAAGTTTAAACGCCCAGAAGTTGTTGAAGACTAGATAAACCGTTTGACAAGCTATTTTAGCTTGCACAACGTCCCAGAGGATAAACAAGTATCATCGGTTCTATTGTTTCTGGAAGGCAAAGTCTCTTCTTGGTGGAGGAAACTTTTGACAAAACCGGTGACTTGGGCTGGATTCCTGATGGAATTCCGGAAAGCTTTTGTCACGATAGACAATTCCGAGCTGTATATTCGGTTTATCAACTACAAAATGGGCAGACAAGAACTGGACAGTTATGTCCAAGAACTCTTGGACTCTTTGGCCAAGGTGCCGCTATTTGATCGTAAGTTACCACAGTGGCAATTTATTGTCGGACTGCCTGCTGACTATCAAAATGAATGCAAACGTAATATCCTTAACTCACTAGAGGATGCTATCTGTGTGGCGAAAGTCTATGATAGTACAATTGTTGCATCATGAAAAAGCATGCATGGCCAAACGGCCCCAAAACCCAAGCAAGAAAAATTTAACAAGCGTAAGAAGCAGTTTTTCGACGAACTAGAAGCAAAAGCGTACCAACAGGCAAAGAAGAAGAAGAATAAGAAGAAATTGGTGGTTAAAGACAAAGCATGGTTGGCGGCGCTTAAACAAGAACCTGTGTTTCCTTTGCAATAAACCCTGGCACCGTGCCATGGAAAGCAAAGTCGTCAAGTTTCATGACTGTGGATTTACCGGCAGGTAAATTGGAAGTCAATTTGTTGAGTAATTGTGATTGTACTTGTTCCTTTAGTGCACTCTCTTTCAAGCCTAATGAATTGTTTCGTGTAAGAGGCAACATTTTAGGGAAAGACGTGAATGTGCTATTTGATTCATGTAGTACTCACAATTTTTTGAATGCTCGACTTGTGCAGAAGCTCCGAGTGCCCACCATGGCCAATGATCACCGTTACGTGGTCCGTCTTGCCTAAAGATCGGACACTGAGATTTGGGATGTCAAAGTCTCAAACTTAGAGCTTCGGATGTAGGACTATGTTGAGCCGTTGGATTTCCATGTCATGAATCTGGACCAAACTGATGTAATTTTGGGCTATGAATGGTTCTTTGGCAAATCAGACTCTTTAGAGATAGATTTTAAAAATCATTCTATGGTATTTAAAGATAAGTTTGTTCAGATTGTCTCTATTTCTAGAGAGACAGATGTATTTTCATCGCCGATGATTTCCTCAGCTGAATTAATTGAGAAACTTCATGATTCTGAGTATGAACTCTTTCACTTGCTTTTGAAATCTCGTATGCATTGTGATGTTGGGGATGTGAATGTGTTTTCATGCTTTAACACCAAAAATTTGCATCAGGAACAATAGCTTTTGCAAGATTTAAAGCAAGAGTTTAGTGAAGTTTTTCTGAAGCAACTACCTTATGGACTACCACCGCTCGGTTTGGTGGATCATAAGATAGATCTTTTGTCTGATAGCCATCCTATCTTCAGACAACCATATCAGTTTAGTCAAAAGGAAGAGGAGGAAGTGGCTAGGCAGATCGAGGAGTATCTCAGGATGGGACACATAAGACCAAGTAAATCTCCATGGGGAGCACCTGTCCTTCTTAAGAGTAAGAAAGATGGGAGTTTTCGGCTATGTGTAGATTACAAGGGTCTGAACAAGCTTACAGTTAAAAATAAATACCTATTGCCTAGGATGGACGATCTCATTATTGAATGGAGCTAAATATTTCACGAAAATTGATCTACATACGGGATACCATTAGATTAGGATACATCCGGAAGATGTATCTAAAACCGGTTTTAGGACCAGGTTTGGCCACTATGAGTTTTTTGTATTGCCCTTTGGTTTGACAAATGCTCCAGCTACTTTCCAGCAAATGATGAACGATTTCTTTTGTCCATATTTGGGAAAGTTCATAGTAGTGTTTTTGGATGATATCCTAATCTATAGCAAAACACTCAAAGAGCACAATAAGCATCTCCATGTTGTCTTACGTATCTTAAGACAAGAGAAGCTTTATGCAAAAGAATCAAAGTGTGAATTCTTCAAGAAGGAACTTCTTTACCTTGGTCATAAGATTACCTCCTTTGGGATCAAGATTGACGCATAAAAGTTGAAGACGGTAGTGGAATGGCCAATTCCTAAAACGGTGCGTGAACTTAAGTCATTCTTAGGTTTCACTGTGTTTTTCCGTAGATTTGCAGAGGAGTACTCGAAGATTGCTACACCTCTCAACAATATGTTGAAAAGAGTGAAAAGCCGCAAAGGTAGGCCAAGTCCTCCCATTAGATGAAATGAGAAATTAGATGAGAGTTTTCGCAAACTCAAGCTTCTAAATGCCTCAGCTCCAGTTTTGAGAATAGTTGATCCAGAATTGTGATTCATCATTAACACCTGACACGAGTGATACGGCTATTGGAGCTGTTCTCTTATAGGAGGGTCAGTTCGTTGCCTTTGAGAGTAAGAAACTAACTGATGCACAGGTCAAGTACACCACTCAGAAAAAAGAACTTTTTGTAGTGATTTATGCTTTGAAATCATGGAGGCATTACCTATACGTTAATAAATTTGTGGTTAATATGGATCATCAACCTTTAAAGTATTTCTGTAATCAGAATGATTTGCGAGGTCATAAGGCCAAATGGGTAGTACTCATGCAAGAATTTGACTTTGATGTGCGGTATATCAAGGGCTCATCTAATCAGGTGGCTGATGCACTTAATTGAATTGGTGAAGTGAACGAACTTTCCTTCATTGAAATCAGTACAGACTTTTATCTCTCCCTAAGAGGTCTTTATGAGAAAGACCCACATTTTGGACCAATCTGGAATAGGGTTCTAGCAGTTACATCAAGCGGGACTGATGATCATGGTGATCAATCTGGGAGGAAGGATATAAAGGGTACTGATGACTTTTCTATCTGTAATGGACTTTTGTTCAGGAAAGGGAAGGTTTGTGTGCCTGATGTGGATGTTGTTAAGTATAAAATTCTTTATGAATGTCATAACTCACCATCGCAGATCCCGACATACATCGTACATCGGATTTGGTATGAAGGAATTTTTATTGGCCAAAACTCAAGCCCTTTGTAGAATCTTATGTGGTCAAGTGTGACCAATGCCAGTTGAATAAAGCTAAACGCCATAAAGCTGGCGGTTTGTTGCATCCATTGGATATCCCTGATAAGAGATGGGACGATATTTCCATGGATTTCGTGGTTGGGCTACCACGGCCGAATAAAAAACATGATGCAATTTGGGTTGTGGTTGACCGTCTTACCAAATTGGCTACATTTATTCCGGTAAAGACCATCGCCAAGGCTTCTGATTTAGCTCAGATATTTGTAGAGCGTTTGTTTAGGGTTTACGGATTACCAAATGATATTGTGAGCGATCACGATCCGAAGTTCACCGGTCACTTTTGGTCAGCTATGTTTGCTAAACTAGAGACAACACTGAGCTTGGGTGCTTTTGATCATCCTGAGACAGATGGACAGACGGAAAGAACAAATCAGATGATGGAACAAATGCTTCAGGCATATGTTTCCAGATGGCAATCTGTTTGGGAAAAGTACCTTCCATTGATCGAGTTTTCCTATAATAGTAGTAAGCATTCGGCTACCGATTATAGCCCATTCATGCTTATGTACGGTTTTGAGCCTAGGTCACCCATCGCGGTTGAAACTCGGACGATCAAGTTTCAAAAAGTAGCAAATTTCCTACATGATATGCAAGAAATGCTACGGATTGCACGTGAAAATGTCCAAAGTGCCCAGGATAGGGACAGACATTATGCAAATCTGAAAAGATCACCGAGAGACTTCCAAGTGGGAGATTGGGTATATTTGAGAATCCCGAAGGATTCAAGTGTAATGCGTACCGGCAAGCATTATAAGTTGTCCCCTAGATACAGAAAATCGTTTAAGATTTTGAAAAAAATCGGATCCTTAGCTTACCAATTGGAACTCCCGGAAGTTGGACCTGTTGGATGAATCATCGGGTGTATCTCATCTAGAGCTAGCTGGCTTGCTGTGGAAAATAGCCTTGGCTCGGGCTTCATTCTCTTCATTTTCTTGCTCCAATGTCACTCCTTTTGTTGCCAGGAGGTAGTTGTTCTTCTGGTTGTAGTCTTCTTGGAATGACAAATTTGGATAACCACCCATTCCTTGATTGCCGGTTGGTGCAAGGGGATTATCAATTAATGTATTATTAACAAGATGTGTATACCAACTATCCTCGATCAGGATTTCAGACATCTTGGCAGAAGGGACAGTTAGTGAAAGGGCAGCATACGTATATTCGGGAAATTTCACTTTAATATACAGTTGTTGAACAGATAGGAGGGCATACGAAATGAGAGAAGCAATATTTACATGGTTGTAAGTATAATATGGTCTAGTTATTGGGTTAGTGGAGCGAAATATATTATTTGCTTTTACTTCCTCCAAATAACGAGAATAGTTAGTTTTCCAATTTGTGTAGATTTCCCACAGATTAGGGAATAAGAACTTATGAGTAACTCGGGAAGAAACTGATTTAGAGCTAGAAAGAACTTCTTTCACATCAAAAATGTTAATTGATTCTAACTTATTCAAATACTCATCCAATGCTGGAAAAATATTATTTTCAAATGTTCTTAGCTATTCTAAGATGTATATATACAAGGATCCTGCAACCACATGAATATAGTTAGTTTGCACATTGAACTTGTTTTGAATAATGGCAAGGGTGAGGATCACTTTTTGATGTACAGTTAAAGTATTTATGTTAGAAAAAGTCCAAGGGTTCTCCCATTGTTCTTTTGTGTAACCAAAAAGTTTAGGTAAAAAAAGGTAATCCATTCTCCATTGGAGTTCTGGACTACAAAAAGGTGGAATAAAAAATGTTAGTTCCTGATGAAATGTCTGGAATTCTGACCTTAGTAGTGAGTAGACAATCTTGTTTTTCTTTACAGCTACTCCACTTGGTGACGTCTGGGCTTGGTATGAAATGATGCTTAACGCCTCAGGTTGGTCTTCAGTAGCTTGTACCTCTGCAGCATCTTTGGTTTTAGTATGTGTTTCTTGATCTCTCAGGATCTACCTGCAGATGGTATCCATTTGGATGGCCTTTTCTGACATTACTGGTGCTGGCTCATCTGTCTGCGTCTCCTGATCTTGTCCTTGCGCTGGTTCTTCTGCATCAGAAATCTGCATTTGGCCTGATTGGAATTTGGCCTCTTCTAATTCTTCCTTCAGCTTCTCATAAGCAATCATCTGCGGCTGCAGATATTGCATCTGTAAGGTCTGGATCATCCTCTCCTGGATTTCCTTCCATGCTACCAGATCAATTCGGTACCTACCATGAAATACGCAGGCACCGATTGTGACTTCGGCGCTGATTCGCCACAGTATTGCCTCTTCGGCCTGTTTCTTGTATATCTGATTACCTTTCTTTAACATTTTTGCAAAATTTTGCAGTTGGGCGATTGATTCTTGAGCACTGCTGAGTTCATTGCTCAGCTCCGCATTGCTACTCTGAAGAGTAGTTCACACTCGTCTCTCCTCCTGCAAAGAAGCCTGCAGGGTGTGAAGTTGTTGTTTAAGCAGTATGTTCTCACTTTCGAAGACATTGGACTGCTCTTGCATTTCTTCCAACACTTCGAACGTGGCATCCTGCCTTCCTTTCACTTTTTCAAGCTTTGTATCTTTTCTGCTCAGCTCCGCATTAGCTGCTTCAAGCTCCTCATTTCTATAGGCCAACTTAGCCTTTGTTTTGCTCAGCTCTGTATCTTTTTGGGTGAGGTCTGTTCGGACTCTTTCATACTTAGACCCCAGCTTCCTGGATACCTTCTCCAAGCTAGCAAGATGCTGAATAGTTGCCCGAGTATCTGGCAGTAGTGTTCCAAAAACCTTTTGATATAACTCGACATCGAGGATTGGTTCCTCGACGTCGCTTTCGCTGCCCTGCTGGTCATCAGAAAGCTGTTCTACTCCTTGTGGTTCTGGCTCTTGTGGTATTTCAGCCTGATTATGCTCCTGATCAGCAGTGTTCTCCGCCTCCTCTTCCGCATTACTATTTTCTTCTTTGCTGGACAATGGTGTGTACTAGGATGATGGCAAAGTCATCCTCACCGTGCTCTCTTGACTTGATGATGATGATGATTATGTGGCTGCTACGGTGGTTGTCTTTGATGTTTGCATCTAGGATTTCACCTCAATTGATGGGGCTAGCTCTGGTAGTACTGGTGCAATCCTGATATCCTCCTGCACTGTCAGCACACCAGCATGCATACATAAAATGCCCATCTGCTGACCCAGCCTGGAGAATTGATTAACTTTTATTAATTTATAGAATTGCTTGAAAGCAATCTGTCCAAAGGCAATCTGTCATTTAAAGCTCTCAGCAGGTATCCCATATTGGTATTTGAAATTGTGTACTCTTGCTCCGGTAAGAAGATAGAAGCAAGAGCAAATCGAACGAAGCTCTTGAGATTGGGGTCTCTTATGTAAGAGAGTTTGTATCCCCGTTTCTCAAGATAAGCCTCTTCTTGAAAAGCTCCACTCTCCGCAATAAATCTGGTTTAGTAACTGGCATACTGTCGTCCATAGGCAATCCTAAGGCACGACAGTAAAACCCCTCTGTGATAACAATCTCTTGATTGCGGACGGTTGTGGAAATATGTCCTCCTTCTATTTCGCCCAAATTGCGGATCAGCTCATAACATAAGTCAGTAAGAATTACTGATGGATTAAATTGAAGAAGACCCTCAATCCACGCTCGAACAACTAGTGGTTGTAATACTGGTATCACTGGCTTTGGGTGCGTTTTGAAGACAATCATCATAGTGCTTGCAGATGTAAACGAGCAATGGCATACAAGAGCTTGATCGCAACAATTCGCAATTTGAAGAGCAAGAGTGATGGAAAGTGGTAGCGACAACAACTGAAGTGTTTGAGGTTTTAGACGTATTGATGGTATTTCAACAGGTTAGACTAATAATAAATGGAAGCGTGTCCTTTGTTTTGAAGGTACATACTCAATAATAAAGTGTCTAGTCCTAAAAACAAAAATAAATAAATAAATAAATAAACAAAATACATGAATGCTTCGCTTGGTAAATCAAAGTGAAAATTATTATGCGAAAAATGCGAAGGTGTCGGAAGGTAGAAAATCCCAAAAAATACGAAGCTAAGTGTCACAATTTCCATCTTTCTAAAATGGTAAATTCCAATGTAGTGTCGGATTTTTTGCAAAGTATAAAATGTAGCGAAGGTCTTGGGTTTTTTGCAGTACAAACAATGCAGCATGCTTCGGCATTTTCGCTAAAATGTAAACTAGTTTCGGTTTGCTAATACTTCGGTAAAAAATAATAATAATAATAATAATAATTGGACCAAAAATGACGGCCTTCAAAAACTGATGTATCGGACATTAGTCATAGTAGCGCTTCACCCTTGAACCATTTACTCGAGTGTCAAGTAAATGTCCTTGGAGATCAGCTAACTGAAGTGATTCATTATTAAAAACTTCTATAACTTTATATGGTCCCATCCATCTGGTATGTAATTTTTCAGGAAACAACATGTGTCTGTTATTATATAGAAGCACATAGTCCCCTTGTTTATTTTTATTTTCTTGATGGATTGATCAAAAATTTCTTTTCTTTTATTCTGAACTGGTTCAGTCTCGATTAATAAAAGACGACGATCCTCTTCCAGTTGCGTCAAAGAAATCATCCGCTCCCGGAGACTATCGTGTTCATCCATTCGCTCTTCATTACTAATGTAAAATGTCGGAACTTCGAATTCTATCGGTAGTATGGAATGTATTCCATACACAAGATAGTATGGAGTCTGCCTAGTTGTAATCTTTTTAGCAGTTCTATATGCCCATAAGACAAATGGTAACTTCTGATCCCAATCAGAAGAATGTGTTTTAGTTACTTTATTCAAAATTTTCCATAGAATTCCATTTGCCCGCTCCGTAAGCCCATTTGCTTTTGGATTATATGGAGTGGTTTGACGATGTGTAATAGAAAAATATGACAACATGGCTTCTATGGTCTGATTAAAGAAATAAGTTCCCCTATCGCTAACGAGTCCTAAGGGACAACCATATCGCGTGATAATGTTTTGGAATAAAAACTTTGCTACAGTCTTAGCATCGTTCTTAATTGTGACTTTGGCCTCTACCATCTTGGTAGCATAGTTCTTGGCATCAAGTATGTAACGACGATGAGTTTTAGGCATGATCGGTTTAATAGGCCCTACAAAATCTATCCCCCACTTCTCAAAGGGTGCTAAGGGAATAATTGGAGTAAGCAGCCAATGTGTTGCGAAGCTGGGTTTCCCCATCCTCTGGCATGCATCACATTTTTTAATGAATAATTTAACATCTCTATAGACGGTAGGCCACCAATATTTAGCATTGAAAAAAAAATTTGTAGTGTTTTTAAGAGCATAGTGACCCCCTGAATCTTCCTCATGTAATGCACTTATTACAGCGGTTGTCTCGGTGGTTCTAAACATTGGCGGAGACTATCGTCAGCTCCTAATCTATACAATATATTGTTTACAATCGTGTAAGGTCCTACCTTAGAAAGAAAAACAGTTTTTTGTTGTTTATTAAAATGTTCAGGATATATCTGGTCCTGTAAAAAATTAATAACGTCCCTATAAATTGATGTTTCTGCATTATATGTTCATCTGGAAATTCATCAAAAATGGGTTCTAATTGATTTTTTGTTTGGAGGCGGGATATATAGTCGGCATTTTGATGATCCTTGCCTCTTCTTAATTCTACTTCATAATCAAACTCATCTAATAATAATACCCATCTAGCTATTCTACTCGAAAGATCAGGTTTATTCACTAAATGTGTTAATGTGTAATGATCTACGTGAAAAACAAAAGGGTATCCTAAAAGGTAATGTCTAAATTTCTTTATTGAATAAATCATCCCTAGTGCTTCTCGCTCTGTAGCGGAATAATTCTTTTCTGATGCAACGAGTTGCTTTCCTGCATAGTAAATTGGATAATCTATATTTTGGTCATCTTTTTGACTAAGCACTACACCTATCGCAAAAGATGATGTGTCTACATATACATGGAACTTTTTGGCCCAATTTGGAGGTCTGACCCCAGTGGCTTCTGCTAATGACTGTTTCAATTGTTAAAAAGTTGCTGATGGTCCTGCGTCCAATGGTACTCAACAGATTTTTTTAGTAAACTTGTTAAAGGAGTTACTATTATAGCATAATCTTAATTATCCTCCGATAGTAACCTACATGTCCTAAAAAGCCTCTAAACTCTCTTAAATTGGTTGGTTTCAATAATTCTAAAATCATTTTTATTTTTTCGATGTCGGCTTGTATACCATCCTTCAAAATTTTATGCCCTAAAAGGATGCCTTCCCTCATCCCAAAGTAACACTTAGCTGGATGCAGTTTAAGAGATGTCTCTTGACATTTTCTCAATGTTTTCTCTAATGCATCTAAATGGTTTATAGTTGATGAATAGACACAAAAGTCATCCATAAAAATTTCTAAAAACTTTTTTAAAAAATTTTGAAAAATATTTGTCATCATACGTTGGAATGTGGTAGGTGCATTACAAAGACCAAAGGGCATTCGCGTATATGCGTACATCCCCCAATCAATGGTGAAAGTAGTTCTGGATCTATCTTCCTCTTTTATAAAAACTTGGTTATAACCTGAGAATCCATCTAAAAACTATAACGTTCATGTCCAGCTACCTGGTCAAGAATGGTATCTGTATATGGCAGAGGATGATAATCTTTTGTTGTGGCAGCATTTAGTTTCCTAAAATCCTGACAAACTCTAATCTTGCCCGTCTTCTTCTTAGGTACTATAACTATTGGTGACATCCACTCGCTGCTTAGAACAGGATATATAATACCCGCTCTAAGACATCTATCTAATTCGTCTTTTACTAATAAGGAGTACTTTGGATTCAATCTATATTGGCGCTGCCTAACAGGTATTGTTCCCTGAATGAGATCTATTCTATGTTCACCCCATTTAACTAGTGTACTTATTAAATCATCCATTGACCAAGCAAACACATTTTGGTATTTTTGAAGAAGCAATATATACTCTTCACGTTCTTGGTCCGATTGGTATTTATATAGATTCAAAATCTTACCTTTATTTATTTCTATTTCTACATAATCTGTTTTATCTACCATCCCCTCGGTCAGACTTGCTCTGGTTCCACCCAAAACTTCTCTTGACTTGGATGTTGTCGGTATGTCTACTTCCTCATCAATCTCATAGCATTTTATGAAATTGATCCATGATTCAGCAGGTCTAGCTAACTCCTCACCCCATCTCAAAAGGTGACCCCCTATTGGACTGGTTGTAAGAATACCTAAAAAAAATATCTGTTTGGTAGACCAATTTATAATAGCATCTGCTTGATATAACCATGGTCTTCCAAATAATATCGAATAAGGTGGTGTATCTACTGGATTTATGACAAGGAAATTCATAACAAACGTCTCTGTCTCTATAACTACGTTAATACCTTTTAGCTCGCCTACTGGTATACATTTAGTCGCGTCTGCTAAATGGATTTTGTGATAAGTGATAGGCTGTATCTGGTTTTCTAATCCTAATTCTTTAACCATTGTTTTCGTTACTAGGTTGATACTAGATCCTGAGTCTATTAGTATTCTATTGGTCTGATCTCCTATGATTACACTAATCTCTGGAACTCCACAATCTCCTCTATCTACATATTCTACTCTATTACTGTATGCAGGTATTCTTAATGTAACTAACCTCTCCCCTTCCTCAGTTCCTACTGACTGAAGCCCTTCTTCCTCCGAAGTATAGCTCGAGGAAGATGTAGGTGTCTCACCTTTGTACTTATCTTTTGCCTATGATATGGAAATTCTTTTATGACTTTTGCATGTCGGTGTCTCCATCTGGTCTCTGAAGGTAATCTCCTTTTTCTTCCAGTGCGTTATAACATCGGCCTGATAGAGCCATGGTCGTCCTAATAACACTCTATATGACGATTGTCTTGTAGTTTTTTAAATTATAAAATCCATAAGAAACTTATGATCTCCAATATAAACTGTAACCTGAGATAGTTCTCCTATTGGTGATCTTCTAGTTGCATATTTACACTAGATCCGGAATCTATGGGTACATTATCTAAGATGCAGCCATTAATTACTACTTGAATCTCTGGTTGGCCTTCATCACCATAATTAACTAATCCTATGTTGACTACTAGTAACTTTGCTTTTCTTCTCTTTTTATTTTGCAAAAATTGCTTAATTTCTTTTTTATAATATTGGTTATCGTCTAATAATTGTTTAAAAGTTATATTGGGCATTCTAGAAACAAGGTCTTCGACAATATTATAAGAATGGTTTCTAAGTGGCGACAGATCTCTAGGTATCTCGCTACTTATAACTAGATCTGAAAATGTCACTTTTTTAACTTTTTTAGTTTCTTCGTCTAAAAGCTTCTTAGCTTCTGAACTAATATCAACATCATAATGTTTTCCATTAGACTTATCAAGCTTTAATTCTTTATGATTAGGAATTTTTACTAACTGGTCTGCGACCTTCGCTTTTTCTGTCGCATTTTTCGCAGTTTTCGCAATTTTTGTTTTAGTTTTTTTCTTATCTTTAAGAGTTAAAGAATCTTTACTACTTCTTGTAGTTACTTTATTTACTTTTTTCTCTAAATCTGGCCATTGATGATCTTGATCTAATAATTCAGACTCTACTTCTATCCTCTGAACTATCATGTCAGTGTTAGTCTTAGATGGCCGAAGGTCGTCTTCCCTAGGCGAGTTTACAAACCTTGGTCTAGACCGTGGCTATTGTGGCTGAGGACATTCAACAGTGACATGCCCTTCACCTTTATAGTTAGCGCAGAGCGGCACATATCCTGCTGATCTCCTGGGTTCAGGGCAATCAGGCAAATAGTGACCCGGGGTTCCGCAATTGTAGAATGAACCCCTTACTCTGGTTGGTGGAGTGGAATCTCGTGTTCTGTCCCTTCGCAAAATAGTGTACCATTGAGCAGTACGTTGTTTCGGTATCATAGTTTTTTTGTTAGTAGGAGTTGCAGTATAGGCTACCTCCTCATGATTATTAATCGGACAGAGGAATAGTTCCTCTTCTAAATAATTAGTCTGTAAACTGGGACAGTTGGTCTTAGAATGACCTTCCTTCCCACACGCGGTACACCAAACATTGGCATTAGGCTTCGCTTTCTTTCACTTGGCTTTAACATCAGATATTTGGACCTTTAGATCACTCATTTCTCTTGTTAACAACTCAACACTTTTCCTTAATGGATCCATCTTTTCGAATTTCTCCATTCTTTTCTTTCTTTCTGAGTTCTTATTCTTAGTTTTCCTATAAAAAGATTCTTCTTCCGATGAAGAAGAATAAGATGAATACTCAAAAGATTCTTCCATATCCACTAAATCAGATTCTGATTTAGACTCAATAGATGTTTCAGATTCTTTTGTTCGTTTAAATTTGTGTTTTTTACTACTTTTTCTTTCATTTCTCCGTCTGCGAGAACTTCGAGAGGTTTCGTAATTCTCGGCAGAGGCAATGACTTCCAAAGAAGTCATCAAACCCTGTTGACAATAACGATCCATTTTCTTAGGCAAACCACCCAAGAACCATTCATTCTGCATAGGAGTTGGATACTGGGCTCCTAACTTTCCTATTAAATTCTTAACTCTACGAGTATATTTCCTAAGTGATTTCTTTGGCTTTTTTTCAATAGAGTTAAGCCGAGCCAACAATCTAGTGGAATATCCTATCTCCCTAAACTATTTAAGGAGTGTTGCTTTTAAAGCGTTCCAAGTATTAATTGTTTCCGGTACTAATTGACTGTACCAAATCCTAGTCTGCTTCCACAGAAGACCTGGCAAAATTCTAACTTTATCCTTGTCCGTCTGCTCTTTGTTTGCTATGGTAATGGATTCAAATTGCGACATATAACTATCCGCATCTTCAGATCATGATCCCTTAAAGAAATCATATCTGATTTTTGTAGATGTGGGTGGCGCTGGATTAGCCATATTAACAGATGGTGGAGAACTAGATGAACTTGGCGGAACTGAATCTAAACTTCGCTCGGACAAAGAGTCTGAACTTGGTTTGGAAGTAGAATCAGACAAATCTGATTCAGGTGAATCTGTAGAACTTGGTATTTCAACGGATCTTTCCTCAAATGAATCTACAAATGCTGTAGTAGCATGTAAAAGATCATTAAATGCTTCAGGTGTTAATCTTGCTCTAATTGGTGAGTTTTGCAAATTCTGCAAATACAAATCTCTAGACTTCCTATATGCTTCTAAATGTTGTGCACGTTCTAAACATTTCTGTTCAATAATTGCTTGAGAGTATGTTCTTGGCATGCATTACATGAGAAAGATTCGTAGATGTGATACACTTAAAAATATTGCAAAAGGTGAAATTCATCTCCCCGGCAACGGCACCAAATTATGTGGTGGCCTAGTCGTTATAGATTTCCACAAAATCAATGAATTACGTAGTATAAAAGGTTTGATCGTTCCCCAAGAGAGAGAATAATCTCATCTTTTGCATGGATGTATGTATGATGATAAATAGACTAGAGTGTATAAAGTTCACAATGAATACTACAGCGACATAACTAGTTATCCAAAGATATTTGGGTAAATTGGCATCCAGGAACACCAATGATGAAACGATCTTGTCAAGGTCTGTAATTCTAAGAATTATTTTATCTTTCAGGCTCTTCAGGCATCAGGAAAACAGTCAGAACTGACAACAACTAGCAATTAGATTCATCAAGCAGAATCACATTAGCTAAAAGTTCTTCTTAATCAAACACAGAGAATTAGTTTTTATTGCAGGAAGCAAACAAGACAGAGCCTCAATCAATCCCATTATCTGAACACATAGCTCATTCAAAGTTGAAGAAATTTCTGCTAAAAGTTATGTGTGACAGCTTCGGCT
Organism: Diphasiastrum complanatum; assembly: GCA_029204225.1. Taxonomy (NCBI): domain Eukaryota; kingdom Viridiplantae; phylum Streptophyta; class Lycopodiopsida; order Lycopodiales; family Lycopodiaceae; genus Diphasiastrum; species Diphasiastrum complanatum. Next base: position 61,024 of record MU831754.1, read on the forward strand.
AATTCCCTGCACACATTAGTCAGAATTATTACTTGCTGGTGTTGCCTGAAAATCCGTGTTAGAGTAATTGAAATTCAGTATAACTTAAGAAATGTGTGTGACACAAATAGATCAATATCATATCAATCACAGATCATAAAAAGTGTGTTCGCACAAATGATAAGAAGTAATTCTGTGAGAGATAACAGGAGGAAAGAATGTTCAAGCTATAAGAACTTGCTCTTTGCTCTCTAGTAGAAATGCATATGTAAAATGGCACATAGAGCTATCCTTATAGGAATGTTCTTCAGCCTCAATGTCGCTTATGAACCGTCAAATGTCGGTTCTGAACTTCTATTGCGTCTCTTTAGAACGTCGCAACTTCTACTCAAAATATGAATTTACAAAGTGCAAAATAGGCCTTTACATGTATTTAGGCACTATAGCACATATGGCTTTGTTTGCACTAAGCAAGTTTTCATGTCCAACTGTAAGAATACGGTCTAAGGAGTCTTTGTTTCCAACTACTTTGGTTTTTCTTATTCTACTAACAAGCAAGCCCTTGGTGGTTACTTATTCCTAGCCACTGCCCTAGCATGCCTGTAGTCGGCCTAGTTCTCCCTTGATTTCCCTAGTTTCCAAGGGTCAATGGGATAGCAAAAATATGTCCAATGGAAGAGTATCTCTTTGAGACTCCACATTAGAAAGGGATGGGTAGTTCAATGCGGCTTGCGATAGGAAGTGGTTTCGCAAATGGCTGTGGTTGCTGAGTATGTCAACGAGACGCGGGGAGGCGAGTGGGGTGAAACTATCACATTGTGTACCTGTCTACGACTTTGGAAACTTCTTGTTTGATGTGAGGATTCGGCCGGTGCTAGCTCATAGATTGCTAGCATGGAATCAGCTCAAAACTCGTGCACCTTATTCTTCAGATAGGACGCAGCCAAGGACAAGAGAAGAGAGCCAACAATGAACTACTTTTTCATATTACTCTTAATGGATCTTTCAACTCTCCAAACGTCATCTTGTATCAATTGTATGGCTAGAAAGTCCCCTTGTCTAACTCATAGTTAAACTCAACCAAATGGTGGAGAAACTGTGAGGAAATCTTCTCCTTTTGTAGGCTACCAACCATCGTGAAGTCGTTCAGAAGGTGGGCAGTGGCCTGCAGAGTTGGATGACAAATGGCCTCCAAAAGATAACCATCATTGGTATGATACTGGGCCACTTGGGTGTCTACAAAAGACTTAATGGCAGAATTGGCATGTTTGTACAATGGGACAAGTCTAGGGTCAGACGCTATTCCAATAGCAGCAAGAGCGGCCTCCAATACCCACACCTTGTGCACTACTCCTTGAAAGGTAATGTAAAATTTGGATTTGGCCTCATCCCACGTGCCAAAATCCATTCTTATAAACTCCATGCTTATTTTATTAAAAAATGCAATGGCATGAATTCTCATCGCTTTGAGCAAAGGCTCAGCGAGGGTTAGCCATTCAACAACTCTGCCAATGCTAGGCAAAGCCATGATGTTTGTTGAGGTTGGAACATCACTAATGATCGGGATGAAGCAGAGGTATCTAACTCAATAGAAGACATTTTGATAGATAAAACAAGGTAAGATAAGCAGAAAGGATAATCGAATAACTTTGGCGAGTATCATAAGGTTGTTTGGAAGTTTTGGAAAGTATGGTCACGAGAAAAATTTGCAAGAGCTTCGCTAGCACTGGTGAGAAATGAATTCAAAATTGGTTGTTTTGTAGGCTAATTTAGAGGGTCTATTAGACAAAGTGCTAGTTGGGCTAATCAATTCCGGACAAAATTTTGCAAGCACGCTCAATATTGTGAAAATAGCTTCCAGAATTCTTGGTGATGGTTCCCGACCATTAGGGTGTCGTAATAAGGTGGACTATCAGGAAGGATCGACTGATATCGTATTAGTGGAGCTCCAATTGAAATAGATGCTCTGATACCATATTGAAAACGGTGAGGTTTGGTAGCGGAAGTAGAGCACAGACGGTTTAGGATCAGAAGCATGTCAGTTAGCAGCAAAAATGATCAAGATGATAATCAGTAACAATGCGCAAATGAATAACTCAGTAGTGTAAACAGAAATATTAATCGCACTTTGATTGATTGAAAAATTGAGTACAATAGCTTGAAGTAATAACTACAACTTGTTCGTTGAGTGTGATAACAGCTGGCAACAACAATTCTGATTAGAATTGAGAAGATTCAGAAGATTGTTCTAAATATGAATTAAGAAGATTGCCTATTCTTTTACTTGATATATTTCTCATAAGCACAAATGCTATCTGCTACATTTATTGCAACCGCCTTTGTAACTGTAAATGAATGTACAAACTAGGCAGACTGTCAATGTCGCATCATGGGTTGGCGGAATTCTGATCAACCTCATCAAACTTTATATTGTATCAAAAATTTATATTGCGTCAAAAATAACATTTTATCGGAAAATATACATAGCTTAACATTGGGTTGGGAAAATCTGATTCTGAATTTTGATCTTCTACTCCAAAATTCGAGCCTTGTTTTTTTTGGTTTTTTTGGTATATACAGCTTTCAGATTGCTCATTATTGAATGGATTTGAGGCCGAGCATTGAAATCCAACACTCCCCCTTAATGTGGATCCTAAAAAACTTTGATCTTCAGACTTAGCGTGTCGTTAAATCTGAGATGATGCTCCTTTGATAGAGCCTTTGTAAAGTAATATGTTGTCATAAGATCTGTCATGCAGTAAACCAGTGACACCACTTCCTTGCTTTGCACTTTCTCTCTAAGATAACTATCGGGTAACATTGTCACCGATTCCTTTGTATTTATTGTAGAGTATGCGACTGTACTGATATTTAGAAGAGCTTAATGAATGAATCTAGATTAGTAGAGAATAGGGATGGAGAGGATAGAAATCCAACAACCCCATTTAATTTGGATCCTGGAATGTCTTCATAATCAAATTCAAGATAACACAAAAATTCTTGTGAGCTTTCTTTTTTAAATATATCAGCTGTCATGTACTGGGTTCTACAAAACTTCAAACTTACCTCCTTGTTGAGTATCTTGCTCCTGATGTAGTAGTACTTAATTTCAATGTGCTTGTCTCTAGAGTGAAATCTAGGATTGATAGGTAATGCAATAGCACTCTGATTGTCGCACTGTATCATTGTTGGAGCAGATTGTTTGAGACCAATGTTAGACAATAAATTCCTCAACCAAATTGCCTCTCTGGTGTCCTGAGATGCTGCAATGTTTTCTAATTCTATAAATGACATTGCAATGGAGGTTTGATTTTGACTATTCCAAGATATTAGACCATTGTTGAGCAGAAAGACATATCTAGAAGTCGCTTTTCTGATGTCAATATTTCTTGCTCAATTTGCATCTGTATGTCCATGAAGAGTATGGATATTGGATGGATCTTCATCACCATAGCAGATACAAAGGTCTACAGTGGCTCGTACATATCTGATAGAGTCTGATAAGAGCTTTCCAGTGGATCATGCTAGGATTGGTCATGTATTGACTCAAGGAACTAATTGATAAATTTTACAGTTTTTAGGACAATAATGATTGTACTTTACAATCATAGAGAGTTATTGGTTGCTTAATCAATGAATCTATCAAGTTCTACACATTAGATCTTGATCTAGATTCACTACACTTGGATTTAAGCAAGAGCAATGGATCAACACATCATTTTTTAGTGAGAGCGGCTTCACACGTGTGGAGTACTGTCCACTGTACGGCCTGCACCTGAAACAACAAGTACAATGATACTAGATAGCAATCATGCATAAAAATCACAAGACAAATGACTAGAAATCTCACAAAAGTGTAGAGTGCAAAAGTCTCATCAATTTTCTTAGCAAAATGATGATCCTTTTATGGATCAAGTACATCCATGAGTCTGGTACAGTCCAGCAGGCCTTCACACGTGTGAAGAGTGCCACATCACTCATATCTATCCATTTGATCCATCCTTGATCCTTATCCAATAGTTGACCTTCTAGAATATGACTAAAATCCAAAAAGCTAGTCTCCTAGAATATAGGAATATTCCCTACAAAATAGGATCTAAGGAAAATGGTCAACTCTTATCTTCTAGTACTCTATACACACATGTGAACATCCACTTGCCATGTGGGAGCATTTACTCATGCACATGCAAGGAAAAGCTAATTTGTAGGTGACTAGTCAACTTGACTAAAAACTAGTCATTTCATGTTCACACTAACTAGAATGATACAAAATCAATTTGGATATATACAAACATGAAAAGTACATCCTTTCACACATGGGAACATGCTCCACACGTGTGAAATCATATCATCAACATATTCTAATGTTTGATCAATATTTACATGAACCAATGTCAAGTGAGAAGTGACAATTTTCAACACTCCTCCTCACTTCTAACTTGGCAAATCTAGTGTACATCTATCTACAATTCCAAGAGCATATCTTAACTTAAAAAATGGATCTTTGGACAATGGTTTGGTTAAGATATCAGCTATGCATTCGGATGATGGTACATGATGTAGTTGCACTTCCTTGGATTGTACCTTCTCCCTCACAAAGTGGTGAGCTATCTCAATATGCTTTGTTCTAGCATGGAAGATAGGATTTGAAGCAATTTGTTGAGAAGCTTGATTGTCACAAAATATGTAAGGGATCTCCTCGGCCTCTAGCACATGTAGTTCCATCAAGAGTCTTCTTAGCCATAAGAGCTCTTTGGTTGTTGAAGTCAATGCCTTGTACTCGGCTTCACAAGAAGATAGTGAGATTGTATCTTGCTTTTTGGAAAGCCAAGATATCACTCCTCCACAAAGAAATGTTGCAAATGCACTAATGGACTTCCTATCCATCTTTTCACCTGCAAAATCTGAATCCGAGTAGGCTCTCAAGTGCAAGTTAGATCCTTCATAAAGTATACCAAAAAATCTAGTACTAGAAACATATCTAAGTACTCTCTTGGCACTTTTCCAATGATGAATTAAAGGAGCTTGCATACTTTGACTCAACTTTCTTACACAAAAACTTAAGTCAGGTCTAGTGATGGCTAAATAGATTAGAGAGCCTATAAGCTTCCTAAAGAGAGTGATGTCCTCAAAGGATGCTTCATCACCTTCATTAGTTGCTTTCACAACATGCTCCATAGGGGTGTCAATCCCCTTACAATCTTTCATACCAAATCTTTCAAGAATGGAAGTAGCATACTTAGATTGACTTATGAAAGTACAATTGCTACTTCTAGACACTTCTATCCCAAGTATAAACTTTAGGAAGCCTAGATCTACCATCTTGAACTCACTAGATAAGTCAACTTTTACTTTGCCTATGCCATCATCATCATTTCCTGTCATAATGATGTCATCAACATAAAGAACCAAAATGATGATCTTTCCTTCATTACATTTGAAATATAAAGAAGGTTCATAAGCACTTAGTACAAAGCCAAGGGAATAGAGAAAATCATGCAACCTAGAGTACCAAGCTCTAGGTGCTTGCTTCAAGCCATATAGGCTCTTCCTTAAGTAGCACACCTTTTGCTCCTCACCAATCTTGATGAAGCCCTCGGGTTGCATCATGTAGATTTCCTCTTCTAAGAAGCCATTCAAGAAGGCATTTGTCACATCCATTTGGTAGAGATCCCATTTGAACAAAGTAGCAATGCAAATGATTAATCTAATAGTTACAAGCTTAGCTACAGGTGCAAATGTTTCTTCATAATCCAATCCTTTTATTTGAAGAAATCCCTTAGCAACAAGCCTAGCTTTGTATTTACTAATAGATCCATCTTGATTGTACTTAATTCTATAAATCCACTTACATGCAAGTGGTTTCTTTCCTCTTGGAAGATTTACAAGATTCCAAGTATGATTTTCTTCTAATGCATCATACTCTACTTGCATTGCATCTCTCCAAACTTTAGATTTACATGCTTCTTCAAAAGATGATGGTTCTTCAATCAATGTAGCTAAAAAAGAGTAAGAGGTAAAAGATGTAGAGCCTTCCTTTTGCTTTCCCTTGTCCACATAGGTAAGCCTTGAGGGCTCGGCCTTGCTCCTTGATGATCTTCTTGGCCCCTTTTGACTTGGATCCAAATCTCCATCCTCGGGTTTGTCATGATCCTCCTCGGGTTTGTCAAGATCCTCCTCGGATTTGTCAAGATCTTCAATGCACAATGGGTTAGATCCATTTGACAAGCTCTTAGCAAATTGTGACTCATCAAAAAGTACATCCTTGCTTACCTTTACTTTCTTGGATGTAGGATCATATATCCTATATCCCTTGCTATTTTCTCCATAGCCAACAAAGATTCCTTTGAAGGAGGTAGCATCTTCTTTCCTTCTAGTCTCCAAAGGAATGTGTACATAACAAGTACATCCAAAGATCTTAAAATATTTTACATTGGGTTTCTTATCAAACAAGGCTTGATAAGGTGAGATCCCATCTATAGCACTACTAGGAAGTCTATTACACAAATAATTAGCACATGTTATGGCTTCTCCCCAAAATGAGATGGGAAGTGATGCATCAAGCCTCAAGGACTTTGCACACTCACATAGACTCCTATTTTTCCTCTCGGCCACCCCATTTTGTTGAGGGGTGTAGGAACAAGTGTATTGTAACTTAATACCATTGATCTCACAAAAGTCTTTCATTTTATTGGAGGTGTACTCTCCTCCATTATCACATCTTAGTGCTTTGATAGAAGTACTAAGTTGTTTCTCTACTAGAGACTTGAACTTAATGAAAGCTTCATAAACAAGATTTTTCTTTGATAGTAACTCAATCCATGTGAATCTAGTACAATCATCTATAAAAGTTACATACATCAAGGCACCTCCATTACTTGCATGTGAAAAACTATGTACATCAGAATGTATGAGATCCAAGGGAGAGAGAGATCTTGATGAAGATTTCTTGTAAGAAGATTTGTGTGACTTTGCAAGGCCACATGCCTCACACATTTTTCCACACTTCTTGAAAGCTCTTGGTAGGCCGAGAGCTAGTTCCTTGCTTGCCATTGACTCCATAGATTGAAGATTAGGATGGCCTAATCTCTTATGCCAAAGCTCCACTTGAGTTAGCTCCTCCCTAGCCAAGTTCACACTTTCACTTGCAACATTAGCATCCAACTTGAAAAGTCTACCTTGCTTAATGCCACTAGCTATGCACTTATCATTTTTCAAGATGGAACAAACTCCATTCTTGAAATGTACATCTAGTCCATTGTCCATTAATTGTCCTACACTAAGCAAGTTTCTTGAAATGGTAGGAACATACAAAACATTATCTAGATCTATCCTTTTAGATGTGCCTAAACAAAGAGGTATAGATCCTATGCCATCTATCTTGCATGCTTGATCACTAGCAGTGTATATTGACTTCTTAGAGTCATTACAAGATAGAAGAGTACAAAAATAATGCTTGTTAAAGGACATGTGGGAACTAGCCCCACTATCTATCCACCATGTGTCTTGACTTGAAGTTGGTGTAGATGCAACCATTAAGGATGTGTTGAATCCATCCTCATATTCTTCCTCTTGAGCAATGTTCCCTTGATCTCCTTTGGCTTGTTGATTCTTCTTCAAGTAGCATTCTGAGGCAAAGTGTCCTTTCTTTCCACAAAAGAAACACTTTAGTTTTGCCTTGTTCTTCACTTTGCCTTTGGAGGTAGATCCTCCATTCTTCATCTCGGCCTCCTTGCCTTGATTTTTCTTGAATGGATTTTGCTTTTTCTTGCCTTTAGATGTAAAGTTAGCTTTCTCCTCTCCTCCATTAAGTGACATGCTATCCATTCTTGTCTTGAGGTGTAGAAGCCTACTCTCCTCGGCCACAAGAACATTGTGCAACTTTTCAATGGATGGAAGAGAGTCTTGAATGGCAAATGATTGGACTAAGTTGGTAAACTCATCACTTAGACCATTCAAAATGATTTGTACTAGTTCTTGATCTTGGATCTTCTCTCCTATTGCACTTAACTCCTTGTTAAGAGATTTGATCCTAAGAACATACTCTTGTCCACTCTCTCCACTTCCTTTCATGCTTTGGAAAACTTGATTTCTTAGCATGAGGATTCTTGAAGTATTGTTGGATTCATAAATGCTCTTTAATGAATCCCAAGCCTCTTTGGATGAGGTACAAGAAGACACCTCTTTCAAGAGGTCATTGCATACATTTAACTTTATGCAATGTAGAGCTAATCTTGCTCTCTTCTTGTATTTGGCTTGTTCTTGGGGAGTTTGAGGCTCTTCCTCTACTCCTTGAACTATGTCATATAGATCATGGATCACTAGGAGTGATTCCATTCTCACTTTCCAAATGGAATAATTTGTGGAAGTGAGTCTCTCACTTGATTCCATCAAATATCCACCCATGGATGACATTTTAGAATGAATGCTCTTTTAAAAATCACAAAGATTTTTGAATTTTAAAAGATCTATGAAGTGGCCTAAAGCTTACTAGAATGCCTATAGGCTTGTCTCTATCAAACTAACACACAAGCTTGAATGATACTCAAAGATCTTACCAAAAATTTCTAGCTTTCACTCTCACAAAAAAAAATTGCTTTACACTTTTCTTAGAGATTTCACTTCAACTAAGGATCTGAACAAATCAGCCTCTTAGATCTGATCTTAGACTCTAAAAAGAAATGCTTCAATGATCCAAAACACTATTTGGTCATAGGCATTAGTTAGAATGAATCTAGATCAATACTATGCTTCAAAAAGCACCAAAAATGAACTAGTATTGTGATTTTGGGACCAAAAAACACAAAGTAACTTGAATTGAAAGTTGCTGTACGGTTTCACACGTGTGAAAAGTACATACACAGCCTCCAAGTCGTTTTGATCCAAATGATTACAAGCTATCACTCTAGAAGAACTCGCCCTCACTAGTATTGGCCAAAAAACAAATTTTGCCAATGATCTTTACAAGATTTATGATTCAATGATCACTCTCTTACTTAGCTCTGATACCATGATAAATTTTACAGTTTTTAGGACAATAATGATTGTACTTTACAATCATAGAGAGTTATTGGTTGCTTAATCAATGAATCTATCAAGTTCTACACATTAGATCTTGATCTAGATTCACTACACTTGGATTTAAGCAAGAGCAATGGATCAACACATCATTTTTTAGTGAGAGCGGCTTCACACGTGTGGAGTACTGTCCACTGTACGGCCTGCACCTGAAACAACAAGTACAATGATACTAGATAGCAATCATGCATAAAAATCACAAGACAAATGACTAGAAATCTCACAAAAGTGTAGAGTGCAAAAGTCTCATCAATTTTCTTAGCAAAATGATGATCCTTTTATGGATCAAGTACATCCATGAGTCTGGTACAGTCCAGCAGGCCTTCACACGTGTGAAGAGTGCCACATCACTCATATCTATCCATTTGATCCATCCTTGATCCTTATCCAATAGTTGACCTTCTAGAATATGACTAAAATCCAAAAAGCTAGTCTCCTAGAATATAGGAATATTCCCTACAAAATAGGATCTAAGGAAAATGGTCAACTCTTATCTTCTAGTACTCTATACACACATGTGAACATCCACTTGCCATGTGGGAGCATTTACTCATGCACATGCAAGGAAAAGCTAATTTGTAGGTGACTAGTCAACTTGACTAAAAACTAGTCATTTCATGTTCACACTAACTAGAATGATACAAAATCAATTTGGATATATACAAACATGAAAAGTACATCCTTTCACACATGGGAACATGCTCCACACGTGTGAAATCATATCATCAACATATTCTAATGTTTGATCAATATTTACATGAACCAATGTCAAGTGAGAAGTGACAATTTTCAACACTAATGGCGTATGCAAGATCTGGCCTGGTCAAGATCATTGCATACATCAGGGATCCGATAATAGATTGATATGAATACCTAGATCCATGGGATATGAGGTTTAATAGGCCTCTGCTTACCGCATACCATTAAAGAGTTGTTATAACAGCAGTTCCCTTCCATAATCCATACTTGGCATACAACACTGGAGGATTAGTATCCTCAGCATGCAAATAGCAGAATCGTGACAATCCAAGTGTAGTTCCTCAATAGTGAGTTGTACTCTTTGTCCATCACTTCTTTCCACAAATCTGAATTGGTCTGTGATAAAGTTTTCCCAGTTGTGGTTAGCTCCTAAATAGAATAATGGTTGAACGCATCAATGTATCGGATGGGTTGAATTTGAATTCTGGTCAAAGTCTCTGGCTGCGAAATTCAACCTTGTGTTGGTTGAGTCGGTTGCTCCCAAGTTGCAGCTTCTTCTTCTTCTTCTGGATCTAACTATACTGGGTGACTACAAGAAGAAATAGAAATTGTCTTCCGAGAAGAGTTAGTTGTCGGGGCAGAAATTGTAGATTGCATCTTGTCCTTACCTTTCAAATCAATAAACTGATCTTCTATGAAAGTCACATCCCTGTTAGTAAGAATTTTACAGGTGTCTATATTATACAGTCTATACATTCCATCAGAAGTATAATAGCCAGCAAAAATAGTCTTAAAAGAATGCTGATCAAGTTTCTTTCTGTTTTCCTTTGGGACATGAGCATATGCTTTGCATTCGAATACTCTCAAATGTTTTATTGAAGGTTTGAATTCTGTCCAAACTTCATAAGGAGTTTTGTTGTCAGGAAGGCCTTTAGTTATGCATCGATTCTGCACAGAGTTGTTGTTGAAACAACATGTTTCCAGAATGATTTAGGCAACAAAGCATGTGCTATAATGCATTTGGCAGATTCGACTAAGGTCCTTTTCTTCCTTTCGACCAATTCATTTGATTGTGGAGAATAGGAAGCAGCAAATTCTTGCTCAATGCCATTGGCTGAGCAATAATCCTTCAATTCATTTCATATGTATTCACGACCATTGTCGCTCTTGAGAGCTTTGATTCTTTTGCATGTCTGCAACTCAACATTTTCTTTGTATTTCTTGAAGAAATGGCAGGCCTCAAATTTGTGCTTCAAAGAATATACATGAAAAAAAATAAAATGCAAAGATTTGGAAGGAATTGTTCAGATAATCGAGCAATCATGATACAAGATTTGTTAAAACTCTCATAAATATCAATATATTTCTCATTTTATGAGAATGTACATGTGCGTCCTGTATTTAACAATGGACGCTTTTATCCCATTGTCTCTATCTTTTTGTATGCCCATAATTATTCACAGGGCATTACATCAAAAATGTATATCTCTATTTAATCTATTATTTATAGCTCAAAGTAATATGGATTATCTCCACCCTGCACTAGTGTCAATTGTGAACTTGATTGGCCTCTCGTTTCCGCAGTTGGACTACGTGTTGCATGAGATAATAAGTTCACCAACATTTGTTGATGAAACTCATATATCTCATTCATTGTAAATGCTCGACATTTATACTACAAATCCAAAATAACCGAATCAATTGACTTAACAGAAACCAAATCGAAAATAACTTAGTTAGGCCATTAACTAGTCTATTTACCTCTCTATATTTGAGCCCCCATTTCATGATGTACCACTCTAAGAAGTCCTGTATATTGCGGATGTAGAACCATCCACAGCTATGTCCATCATCTTCTTGAGCTGACTTCAATCACAAAACATATAATAGGTTAGTTGTGCACTTTGAAAAAAACAAGTCATATTACTTATCAGATACTTGATGAGAAATACTTACTTCTACATCAACAATCTCTAGGTGGCTACTTACAGTGGCCCCATACGGCCTTGGCAAAAATTGCAACATTTTGCTATACATCACGTCCATTTCGGTATGGGTAGAGCTCAAGGAATTCATCTTTAAACATATGGGATTAATGATTCCATCTGAATCTTCCTAAGGGGAATATTACATGCATACTCCAATGCTTACTGCAAACAAGAGATAATTAGTTAAACTGAAGGAATTACAATACCTATAACAAAATATTACTTGAATATATTCTATGTAATCACTTACTTTTGGCAATATGGCATAATGAAGACTTTGGTCTCCAAAGTTGTATGGAGATGTTACTTCGTCGCCGGAATTGGACTATGAAGGTTGTGTGCAAAAAAGGACAGCACAACCCCAATGTCCTTACTATCATCGCATTTACATCTATTTACATAATACATCAAACCAACCTCCACAACTGGATCTGATATGTCTGTTGTCTTCTCTTTCAGGGCGTCACAAAGGTCTTTATTTTTGTAATTTACATAATAAATTGAACTTAGACAAAAAGAAAATTGACTTCCTAACTTATGAATCTCGTTGGCAACATAGTCATCAAAAACTATATACCTCTTAGAATCCAAAAATGAATCTTTTGGATCAACAAGAAATCTTACACAAAGATCCTTATAAAAATCACCTATTAAACTCTTATCTAGATCCGATATTATTTTATCTACAGTAGAGGTCATATCCTCATCATTGTGGGATAGAATGGAGGGAATGGAGGAGGAACTACTTGAATAGTTAGGGATGGTGGGAGAAGAAGAATGCATGAGGGTAACTATCTTGGCGTGCACAATGCAAAGCGTAGAGTCCTCATAGGCAGTATGGAAGGCTTCCAGGGCTGTTATGTTCAAGCGAACATCATGTGAGAGTGACCTTGTCACTAATCTCACATACCTATAGAATGGAGCACGGGGAATCAGGAGATTAGTTGTCCTTTGTAGTCTCCTAATATCCCTTAGCCATGGTCTTCTCGGCCGGCCTACTCTCCTACCAGTGCCCACTGCCCTTCCTACAGGAGGACAAGGAGGCGAGGCAAATGTGGAAAGACGTTTTGTCTGCTTGGTACGGGCCATTTCAAGCTAAGGTATCGCTATGACATGCCAAACAAAAAGAACAATGGATACCGGAGAGGTGATATGGGAGATGGCGTATCGCTACGATGCGCGGAGGGGGAACTTGTATGGGTATCTGACTGACTGAGCGTGTCGTTAGCGATATGCGGATCGCGAGGAGCACTAGGGAACCAAGAAATCTGAGTGCTAGGGAACCAAAAAATCCGAAACCCAAAAATGAGTCGAAAACTTTCTTTTATACCTGCTGAACGTCGTAATCATTGTCACACGTGTGATGTGACACTTCCATTCCCTACATGTGTGGTGACATGTGTCATCATATCGACCACTCGCAAAAGGCGATCCACTCGATTTTTTGATCCGTATGATAGTAAAAAAGTTCCTTCATGACCACACAGCAAAAATTGTCCTTAGAGACAATGAAAAAAAATGATTGTACTCTTTTCCATTTATTGTAAGTGAAATTTGAGAATTTTTGATCACACGCATTTGATCTTTATTGAATGCCATCAATCTAGTTTTGGCTTGTAGATTTACATGCTTTTTTGAATCTTTAATATTCAGTTGATCTTGTTGTGTATTGAACTTGAGCTCATCTATAAAACCATTGGAATAGCTGAATGATGTAACTATTTTTTAAGGATGTTCCACCATGTTGTGAATTTCGATGAAATGTTGCTCTTGCCTGCCAATGTGATTTCTCCATTCCTTTTGAGGACCATTATAAGGGAAGCTCCTTAGATCCTGCTTACAAATCCTAAACACAAAGGAGAACACACTGTGGATAAACCACCCAACCAAGTAGAAGCATCCAATCAATCTCTAGAAACCTCACTGCCAAGCCAAGGAACAAGAAGCATGAAAGTAGAGTGAGAGCCTGGCAATAAATCAAGAACCATGATGAGGAGTAGGGTGAGTTTGGACCTCTTATATAGAGCCAAAATCCCCCTGGGCACATAGCCATGCATAGCCCTATGTTCCCTATACATAGATTCACCTAGAATAGAGTCCTATGCATGGACCAACTATTCATAGAATTGCTATTGATAACTCTACACATGCATACACTGTCTCATACCTTGTCTAAACTCCATTTAGTATGTTCTGGGCCTCACAAGGATATTAGTTACTTCAAATCATGTCCAGTATGACGTGGCATAACTAACAACTTGTTTCACTGGACTACCGTGTATCCAAGACTAGGAGTATACTGTATCCTATATACTGGTCATGGACATAACATTCTTCCCTCCTTAAATTGTTTCTATCCTTAGAAACTAAAATTCGAGAAATTCTTCTTTATGCTATCAACTCTCTCCCACGAATCATCATCCTCAGTACGACCCTTCCACCGAATTAAGCACTCAGAGATAGAATGATTTCTCAATTGTTTATCTCTGGTTCTGAGCACTTTCTTAGGTTCCAAAGGTACACTAAGTGACAAATCTTCCAAATGGGATAAATCCTCATCCGATCCAACTGTATCACCATCAAATAAACTTAGTTTCAAACAACTTATATGAAACACTGGGTGTGTAGTCGATTTTCCTTGAAGATCGAGTTCATACGCCAAAGAACCAATTCTACGTACAATCCTGAAAGGTCCACAATAACGGGTAGACAACTTATAATGCTTCCCTGTACGTAACGTCTTAGAATCTTTTGAAATCCTAAGATATACCCAGTCGTCAACTTTAAAATCTCTTGGAGATCTCTTAAGATTGGTATAATGTTTAGCTCTATCTTGAGCACTTCGGATACTATCCTCAGCCACTTGCAACATTTCTTGCATATCATGCAAAAAATCAGCAACCTTCTGGATTTTAACGAACTTCGTCTCAACATTTACTGGAGATCTAGGCTGAAAACCATACATAAGCATAAAAGGACTGTAACCTATAGCAGAATGTTTTCTACTATTATATGCAAACTCAACCAATGGGAGATAATCTTTCCAATGAGATTGTCTGTGAGAAACATACGTCCTCAAAATATCTTCCATAGTTTGATTAGTCCTTTCTGTCTGGCCATCTGATTTAGGATGATCAAAAGAACTTAAACTCAAAAAAGTTTCCAGTTTATGGAATCTTGCTGACCAAAAGTGACCTGTGAACTTAGGATCTCTATCACTAACAATGTCACTTGGCAGACCATACAACCGAAATAATCTTTCAACAAAAATTTGGGCTAAATCAAAAGCCTTTATAGTTGACTTGACTAGTATGAATGCAGCTAACTTAGTTAACCGATCCACTACAACCCAAATAAAATCATTTTGTCATTGGTTCTTTGGAAGTCCAATTACAAAATCCATAGATATGCTTTCCCATTTCTTATCTAGGATCTCTAATGGATGCAACAAACCACCAGCCTTATGGCGTTCAGCCTGTGCTAGTTGACAGGGCTTGCATTTAACATATGGCTTGAGCTTTGGCCAATAAAATTCTTTCTTAACCAAGTCCAGAGTCTTGTGTATACCGGGATGTCCTGCACAGGGTATGTCATGACATTCGAACAAAATCTTCCGTTTGAGCTCATCATCATTAGGTACGCAAACTTTTCCATTTCGAAATAGTAATCCATATCAAATGGTAAATTGTTTCACAATCTTCTTATCTTTCTTAGTTAGTTGAGTCCCTTGTGTTTCTGACTCAACACTGTCCACATTTCTTCCGGTCTAAACAATGTTCCAAATGTGACCAAAATGGAGATCTGATTCATATTTTTCTCTCAACGAAAGATATAGATCTGTAGAAATCTAGGTGAATGACAACTCGTTCAGTTCACCGATCCGACTAAGAGCATCCGCAACTTGATTAGAGCTGCCTCTTATGTAACAGATTTCATGATCAAATTCTTGCATCAATTCAGCCCATCGAGCTTTTCTCCCTCGAAGATCATGTTAATTACAAAAATACTTAAGAGGCTGGTGATCCGTATACACTACAAACTTACTATCATACAAGTAGTGTCTCCAGGTTTTAAGTGCATGGACTATAGCAAACAATTTTTTTTCCTGCGTAGTATAATACAACTGAGGACCAGTGAATTTTTTGCTTTCAAACGCTAGTGGCCTATCTATTTGTAATAGAACTGCTCCAACTGCAACATCACTTGCATCCGTTCTCATGACACAAGGTAAATCTGGATTTGCAATCTGTAACACGGGAGCTGAAACAATCATTGTTTTAAGTTTCTCAAAACACTGATTTAATTTCTCATTCCAAACAACAGGCGGACTAGGTTGATTCCTCTTTTTTTTTTTATTAACCATTTCTTTTGTCAAATTATCAAGCGGTGCTGCTAACTTAGCATAATCCTCAATAAATCTCTTGAAGAAAAGTGTAAAACCTAAAAAAGAATTTATCTGCCTCACAATTTTTGAAATTGGCCACTCAATCACAATCTTGATTTTATCCTCGTCAATCTTGATCCCATTTAAGTGATCTTATGACCGAGATAAAATGACTCTTGGTTAAAGAATTTACACTTGGACTCTTTAACGTAGAGTAACTCCCAACAGAGCTTCATCAAAACGATATTTAAGTGTTCTACATGTTCCACCAAGGATTTACCTGTAAATGAGAATGTCGTCTAAGAATACAACCACAAACTTCCCCAAAGATGGAAGAAATAAATCGTTCATCATTTGCTGGAATGTTTCTAGAGCATTCGTTAATCCAAATGGCAACACCAAAAATTCATAATGACCAGATGTAGAACGAAATCCTGTCTTTTGGACATCTTCCGACTTAATTCTTATTTGATCGTACCCTATCCTGAGATCTATCTTGGTGAAATACCGTGCTCCACCCAAGCGATCTACAAGGTCATCCATCCTGGGTAATGGATATTTATTCTTTATAGTCACTTTATTAAGCCCCTTGTAATCCACACACATCCGGAAATCTTCATCTTTCTTCGCTCTAAGAAGAACAGGAGCGCCCCATGGTGATTTACTAGGTTGTAAATGTCTCATTCTCAAATAGTTTTCTATTTGATTTCATGTATCCTCTTTTTGAGAGAACCTATAAGATTGTCTCGAGACAGGTTGACTTTCTGGAATTAGCTCAATCTTGTGGTCTACTGACCTAGATGGTGGTAAACCATGAGGTAATTCAGATGGAAAAACATCCCTAGATTCATTTATGACCTGTTCTTTCACTGCTTGTTCATGATCTAAATTTACTGAGTCAAAAATTGCTAAGAATTCACAACCATTTAGATTCATTTCAGGAACATCCACAACTGGAATAGCATAAATTGAAAAAACTTCATACTCAAAATAATCCAATATTTCCATTTCATTAACTATAGAAATCTGATCCAACGGACGTACAAAATTACTGCCAAATAATGTAACTACCTTATCACCCTCCTTGAAAGTGAGAACATGCTTCTCAAAATCAATTAACAAATAAGGCGATTTACTAAATAACTATTCATAACCTAAGATTAAATCAGTACGAGCTAGGTCTAAAACATGAAAATTAACTAATTATGTGTGTCCTTGCACCAAAACTGGGAGCTTCGAGACTTTTACATTCCAAGTCTCCAACTCTGTTCCTGAAGCTAGATAAACTTTACATCTATGATTGTTGGCTTCAGTTTCCAAGCTGAGTTTCTGCACAAGACAAGAACTAATAAAATTATGAGTTGAACCACTGTCCAATAAAATACTCACTTCTTGATCTTTAACTGTGCCAATTAAACGAAAAAGTTCATTAGGCAAGAAAGAAGTAGTACTAAAGAACATTCACACTCATAATCAGTCAGGTTAATTTCCAATGTCTTACCATTGCATCCTGGGATTTCAATCATGGGACCAGACCCCTTCTTGCTTTCTGGACAAAATTTCATCATATGTCTAGGCTTCTTACAAACAAAACATAAATTCTCTCTTTTAGCCTTTTCCTAGGACAGAGATTTTTGAATCTCTTTCTCTTGAAGAAACAAAATGTTTCTAATTACAAAGCTTTGCTAGCTTTCAGCCCTCTGCCTGACAAAGATGGTGGCAAACACGAAAGTCAAGAGACATGAAACACGAAGGTTTTGCGAACACGAAAGTCAAGAAGACACGAAACACAAAAGTTTCGCGAACACCTGACCAAAAGACATGAACGCGAAAGATTCGTGAACGAGACTCTTTTGCGGTCCAAGAGAGAAAGTCAGACGACTGAAAAAAAAAAACCTTTTGTGCCCTCACGCTCCAAAGAGTACCAGCAAAGATCATGCAAGTACCTAGGAGTACATATATATGATCTGATGGCATGATGTCAACAGATACACTCTAGGTCGTGGCTAATCTGCCACTCTTGTAATTTTCTGATTAGTTGTAGATGCTTAATTACTCTAATCTTAAAGTTACACAGAGCGACTATATACTGGATGATACTTGACATATACACATATACACATGTAACAGTCTGATGCTAGTAAGCAATCAAGACAAAATACAGATAAGAAGTCCGCCTGTGTGGAGGACGAGTTCTGTGATCAGGATCCATAGAGATCCACAAGTTCGCTAGTAAGCGAGACATCTGTGAGAAATTGGCAAAAATCTAGCTTGGTATTTTTTATGATAGAAGTTTGTAAGTGAATCTCACATGTGTGGAGGATGTTCCCATGTGTGGAGAATTGTAAAGTAAATCAAAAATGTTTGATATAGGGGTCTCATAGAATTTCATAGTCAAGCATTCAGGTGTAGGATGTTGATAGGGTCAAATTTGGCATAGATGGCAAATTATCCATTTCCACTTGTAATGCCACTATTGAGCCAAAATAGAGTAGGAGGCCAAACTCGTGCCAATTAGAGTGTAGACAAGTGTAATGCCTTAGTTTGATGAAGTTTAAGAGGTCCAATAGGATTTAGAGGTGGAACCATGAGTGGTCCAATAGAATTTGAGGTTTGCTTGAAAATGGTCCAATAGAATTTAGAGGTGCATGGATCAATGGTCCAATAGGATTAAGAGGTGGCAAAGTGTGGTCCAATCATAGTTAAGCATAGTGGTAGCTCGTGGATCTACTAGTATCATTGTACTCCTCATTTGGATCTAATTGATTTTGAGATTGAGTGGATTTTGAGTGTAAGTGATTTTCTAGCTTTCTCTCTCTACTTGAGAGCTATTGATGATTTTCTCTCTCTACCCAAGGAGAGAAACTTATTTTTACTTAGATTACTTTTGGAACACTTCCCACATGTGTGATTGAGAGTTGGAAGTGATTGAATGCATGTAGTAGTGTGTTTTTGCCATAGAATCAAAGATAGATCTTGAATCTCAATCTAGTCTTGATCTTGGTGCATCTACACACCTTAGGAGATCACAAGTACATGTTGTGGACGGTCCACACGTGTGAAATCAACATGGTATCAGAGCCTACCTAAGGTAACCATGCATTTTGATCCATTTGAGTGAAAACTATTCATCAATCTTGAGCTAGAAATTGTCAAGATCCATTTTCCTAGCTATCTTGTCCAATTTTGGATCAAAAGAGATCAATAGGGCATTGATTGGGTCTGACCTGGTACTGTATGAAATCAAGTGCTCAAACATGTGTGAGGAACATCCAATTTCAGTTTGGGAGTTCTCTTTCATGGTTGATCCAAAAATCTTGCTACATAGCTTCTTTTGAAGCTATTTTTGTCTAGTTTCTGATGCAATCAGTTTCATTCCATTTAATTGTGCCAATCAAAAGTTATAAGCTTTTTAAGAGGGTTAGGTAGGGCACCTAGACCTGGGTGGACACATTTGGTTTGGTCAAGAGATTGCCTGTTTGATCCAAAATCACAGATGAATGCTTACCAATCTCATCTATATGTGATCTAGGCACTGTTTTGAGATCTTAGCCATTTTGTTTCATGCAATATCATTGTATTTGAGTCAAATTTGATTTCTTAGTGTATTTCACACGTGCTAAGAGTGTTTGATCCTAAATTTGCCCATACTCCATCATTTGATGTAAAGTAGATCTAGTTTTGGAAAGATTGAGATAGCTAGTGAGAATCATCTCACAGTTTGTTGCAAGATCTTGCATAGGAGATGGTAGCACACCATTATTGGATCCTATAGTGAGAGAGAAGCAACATTTTTTGCTCATCACTTTTATTTATCTCCACTTCACATGACTTCAATGAGTTCATACTTGCTGCAACCAAGTGAGAGATTGTCTACTTCCAATTATTCAATATGGAAGTTGAGCATGGAGTCCATCTTGATACTCCAAGATGTGATGGACAAGAGAGCTAGGACGGATCTCCACTACATTAAGATGAATGTCTCTAATGAGATATTGAGGGAGATTGGTGATTGTTCTACATCCAAGAAAGCTTGGGATTGTCTCAAGTCCATCTATGAGGCTAAGAACACCTCTAGGCTCCTCACTCTTAGAAATTAAATCTTCCAAAGTAGTCAAAAGAGTGATGAGAGTGCATCTAACTATGTTTTGAGAGTCAAGGATATTCATAGGGAGCTTGCATGTATTGGTGACTCAATCAATCAAAGTGAGCTAGTCCAAGTCATTCTCAATGGCTTGAGAGATGAATATGACAACCTTGTCCAATCCTATGCCATTAAGGAGGAGCTACCAAGTTTGGAGGCCCTTCAAAGTGTGTTTATTTCTAAAGAATCAAGACAAGAGTACAAACTCTTGAGGATGGACAAGCTATTGCTCAATCATGATGATGGCAAAGTTCTATTCGCCAAGCACAAAGAGAGGAGTAAGAAGCAACACCATCACTTATCTAACGACAAAGCTAAAGACCAAGATGGAGAGGAGGAGGAGGATACCTTTCATGCTTCTACTTCAAATCTCAAGAAGAAGAAGATCAAGTGCTTTTATTGTGGCAAGAAAGGCCATTATGCCACCAATTGCTTCAAGAAGAAGAATCAACTCAATCAAGCCAACATCACCAATGAAAAAGAAGACTATATTGCAAGTGATGGAGAAGGCCCTCTTATGGCATCAAGCTTCTCCTCTTCCACCTTCAACAAGGATGACTCATGGTATATTGATAGTGGAGCATCTTCACATATGTGTGGCTCCAAGCACTTTTTTCATCTATTATGCCTTATGATGGAGTCAAGAAGACCATATACATTGCAAGTAAGCATGAGTGCAATATTGAAGGAGTAGGGATTATTCCCTTGAAGCTTGAATCTTCTAAAGATCTTTTTCTCAACAATTTTTTTTTTGTCCCAAAGCTTACAAAGAACATCTTAAGTGTTGTCCAACTTCTTGATAGTGGCTTTGATGTCAATTTCAATATTGACAATTGTGTGATCAAGAAGGATGGTGAGATCCTTGCATATGGATCAAGATTTGAAGGCATCTATAGATTGGATCCAAGTGAGAGTGCAAACTCTCTTGATGTTTCTTATATGTCCAATATTTCAAAGGAGGACGATCACACAAGATGCACATATCTTCTCTCTTCAAGTATTATGGTGTATGATTATTCCTCATTATTCAAAGCATTTGTTGAGAAGAACTTCTCATTGAAGATCAAATCTTTGAGGAGTATTGGAGATCTTGAAGGAATAGCACCATATTAACTTTTACTCAAGATGAAGCCTAAGGTTGATCACCTTAGTGAACTTGGTAGTGCTTGCTTTGCACATATTCTCTTGGAAACAAGGAGGAAGGATGATCCGTGCTCATGGATCATGATTGGATACTCATCCATCAAGGAGGCCTTTAGTGGCTTTACACTCTCTATTTCAAAAGTGATTGTGAATAGAGATGTCATGTTGCATGAAGATTCAATCTTGGAAGTGGCCGAGATCAAGGTTTCTCAAGAAGCATCACAAGTTATCTTTTTTGAAGGTATTCAAGTTATGATGGGGCCAAGGTGTGAGGAGGAGTTTCTTCTTCATATGATTTCAAGAAGATCTTCAAGATGCATGGCCGAGTCTTTATGGCTCACCTTACATGGCAAAGAGGGGCATCTTTCATGTTGTTTCTACTACAACACATTCATATATGCTTCTCTTCCTTTGCTTGAAATGCTATCTTGCTTCATTGAGTTTTTTGGATCTCAAAGTTCAAGAAAAACTATACTAGTTTTGTATGATGCTTATGGTATGGACATGTTTCTTGTCATTATTGACTTAGATATGTTTCCAATACTTTTTGAAAGCAAGATATTGTATTGTCAAAAGTATGCTCTTGGTTCTAGTAAGAACAAGATTGAGCTTGGTACTCACTTTTTTGAAAATCATGTTTTCACATGTTTTGAGGCAAATTGTAAACTCCTCTTGAGATTAAGTGAAGCATACAAAGTGGACACTTACATTCTTGAGAGAATAACTAGACTAAAAAAGATCAAGGTAGTCCTTGATATCAAGATTAGATCCATCATGGATATAGTTCATTGTATGTCGACTAGTCAAGTTAGAAAGCATAATGTTGATAATCATCATTATTTCACATCTTATGATCTTGATCTCCATGATCCTTATGAGGCTTGGAAGCCTCATATTTCTCTATTTATGGTGCATCCATCATGCAAGTGGAACTTTCAAAGCAAAGATCATCATCAAGCATGGAGGAAGCATTGGCAAGAGACCTCTACCAAAGAGATCTTATCATGGATATGGTAGGGGTGCTGCTATGATGGATTTCTTGGCTGATCTTCACTTCTTATGCATACCAAAGGATGCACTCAAAAAGATTTACAAACTTCTCAAGTGATCTAGTACCTTTCCAAGCTATTTTTTGAGGAGGAGTGTGAGAAATTGGCAAAAATCTAGCTTGGTATTTTTTATGATAGAAGTTTGTAAGTGAATCTCACATGTGTGGAGGATGTTCCCACATG
The DNA here is from genome assembly GCA_029204225.1 of Diphasiastrum complanatum. NCBI lineage: Eukaryota > Viridiplantae > Streptophyta > Lycopodiopsida > Lycopodiales > Lycopodiaceae > Diphasiastrum > Diphasiastrum complanatum. The sequence goes on from MU831754.1 coordinate 83,671, forward strand.
TGGAGAATTGTAAAGTAAATAAAAAATGTTTGATATAGGGGTCTCATAGAATCTCATAGTCAAGCATTCAGGTGTAGGATGTTGATAGGGTCAAATTTGGCATAGATGGCAAATTATCCATTTCCACTTGTAATGCCACTATTGAGCCAAAATAGAGTAGGAGGCCAAACTCGTGCCAATTAGAGTGTAGACAAGTGTAATGCTTTTGTTTGATGAAGTTTAAGATGTCCAATAGGATTTAGAGGTGGAACCATGAGTGGTCCAATAGAATTTGAGGTTTGCTTGAAAATGGTCCAATAGAATTTAGAGGTGCATGGATCAATGGTCCAATAGGATTAAGAGGTGGCAAAGTGTGGTCCAATCATAGTTAAGCATAGTGGTAGCTCGTGGATCTACTAGTATCATTGTACTCCTCATTTGGATCTAATTGATTTTGAGATTGAGTGGATTTTGAGTGTAAGTGATTTTCTAGTTTTCTCTCTCTACCCGAGAGCTATTGATGATTTTCTCTCTCTACTTGAGGAGAGCAACTTATTTTTACTTAGATTATTTTTGGAACACTTCCCACATGTGTGAGTGAGAGTTGGAAGTGATTGAATGCATGTAGTAATGTGTTTTTGCCATAGAATCAAAGATAGATCTTGAATCTCAATCTAGTCTTGATCTTGGTGCATCTACACACCTTAGGAGATCACAAGTACATGTTGTGGACAGTCCACACGTGTGAAATCCACAACATCCATTCGTGAGAGAAACCGTATTTCTCTCACGCCAACACACTACGTGGATCTGCATGCAGTGCTCTAAGAACCAAAGAAAATCAATAGACCTGATTCTCCCATTAATTTTAATTTCGCACATTGGTTGAATTTGTTGAATGCTGCATTAATTCATAAACGTAGATCAGCAATGTCTGACAGTTAAGAAAACACAGTTTAAACACCCGACCGGATCAACCACCACAGCACAACATCAAGTGCAACAAGACAAGACAACAGAATTGCTCTCCACAAACTGTATATTCAACTAACTAGTAAGTACAAAGATAAGTTGCTTAAAAACACTCAAAGGGCTCGTAAAAGAAAGACGGCCCGATAACTCTAGAACTAAGCACACGTGGTGCCATCAAAATAAGAAAGCACGGCATAAGTCGATCATTGCTATTTTAACTCTCTCCCTCAATGATCAACGTCTTTCTTTATTTTAGAGTTTACTCTATTCATGGAACATACCTCCATGATAGTATTACAAGTAAAGGCTTTTTACATAACCAGATCTAAGCCAAGTTTGGCTCTAAAAGTCTCAAACTTTTCTTTACTTAAAGCTTTTGTAAATATATCAGCAACTTGTAATAACGTAGAACAATGTACAATATTTATATCTTCAGATTGTAACTTCTCAGGCACAAAGTGATATTTTACCTCAATATGTTTTGTCCTTGCGTGAAAGATAGGATTCTTAGCCAATTGTATTCCACTTTGACTGTCACAGAAAATAACAGTAGGATTTACCTGCTTTATGCCAATCTCACATAACAGCTTACGTAGCCAAACAGCTTCCTGGGTAGCAGAACTTAACGCCTTATATTCGGCTTCTGTAGAAGAAAGAGAAATAGTACCTTGCTTCTTGCTAGACCATGAAAAATAACCACTACCAAAATTGAAGGCATAACTTGTTGTTGACTTTCTATCATCTATACTTCTTGCCCAATCAGCGTCAACATAACCTTGCAACTTAGGTAAAACACTTTGTCTTTTGTAGATTAGGCCAAGGTTAGGTGTACCTTTCACATACCTCAAAATCAATTTTTCAGCTTTCCAATGGTCCATAGTGGGTGATGACATGAATTGGCTAATCAAACTTATAGCATAGCAGATATCAGGATGTGTAGTCGTAAGATATATCAAACTCCCAAGTAGTTGACAAAATAGAGTAGCATCAACATGTGCACTATCATCAATACGAGATAATTTCTTACCAGCTTCGCAAGGGGTGATGGAAGGTTTGCACTCTGTCATGTGAAATATCTCCAATATCTCGTCCACATACTTGTTTTGACATAATCTGATATCACTGCCAGTTTGCCATACTTCGACACTCAAGCAATAGTGCATAAGATCTAAGAGAAAGAAAGTAATTGTCAATGCGTCCATACCATGCGTGTGGCGCTTGCTTAAGGCCATAAAGTGCTTTTTGTAGTTTACATACCTTCTGTTCTTGCCCTTTTGCCATGAAGCCCTGTGGTTAAACCATGTAAACTTCTTTCTCTAAGTCACCATTAAAGAATGCGGACTTCACATCCATTTGATGGATTTCCACCCAAAATGAGATGCTAGGGCAATGATAAGGCGTAGCGTAGTCCACTTAGCCACTGGAGCAAATGTCTCTTCATAGTCAATTCCTTTGCTTTGCTCATAACCCTTCACTTAGGCGTGCCTTATGCTTTGCTATCGTGCCATCCGCATGAAACTTTGTTCTAAACATCCATTTGTTGTCAATGGGTTTCTTTCCAAGTGGTACATCAACCAACTCCCATGTATCATGCCTGTGGATGGATTCTATGTCATCTTCCATTGCCCTTTGCCACTCTTTGTGATATTTTGCTTCATCAAAGGTTGATGGCTCTCAACACTTCAAAATGTCACTCATTAGGGCATAGTTCACATGATAACAATCGGGAGACTTCCTTTCTCGCATTGATCTTTTCACTTCTCCTTGTGTGCTAGATCCTGGTTGATTTAGCCTTGTGTCCTTCATGATCTTCTCATAACATTTTGGTATTTTAGATTCAGGTGATACACTACGTGGAGAGTATGTATCCCAAAAATTGTCTAAGTAATGTCTCTTACTTCCAACCGGTTTCTCCTTTATTGCTCCTATTGGCAAGTACCTACCCCTAGGCTCTTGAATAGATGGTGTCCTTTCATACTCGCCCTCTCGACTCTCGTCTTCACATGCATCATTTTGTGGAGCATTTTCTTCATCTTCTTCTCCAAAATTGTGGGAAGTCTTTTGATGCTTTCACCACTTGCATGGTCTTCATCTTCATACCTATGCATCTCATCAAAGATCACATCTTTGCTAATGTGAATCTTGTTCATCATAGGATCAAAACACCTGTATGCTTTTTTCTTCTCATCATAACCGACGAAAATACACTTGATTGCTTTGGCATCAAGTTTCTTTCGCTCCTTTTTTGGCACATGTACATAGGCCTTACATCCAATGACCCGAAACTTGTCGATTTTTGGCTTTATTCCTGTAAATGCTTCTTCGGGAGTCACGTTTGGAACCGCAACTGTAGGGCTCCTGTTTTGCAAGAACGTTGTCGTACTGCACGCTTCCGACCAAAGTGAATCGGTCAAGCCCATTTGCTTCATCATGGAGCATGCACTCTCCATAATAGTCATGTTTTTCCTTTCAGCTACACCATTACTATGCGGCGTGTGTGACTGTGTGAATTGTCTTTTAATGTCGTGTTCTTGCAAAAGTCTTCAAAATCATCATATTTGTATTTGTCCCCTCTGTCAGATCTTAGCACTTTAATGCGTGCATCCAATTGGTGTGAAAATTGTCAACATTTCCTAGCTAGTTTGAGGCCTAAATTGGCTAAAATTGTAAATAGTTTTGGTTCTGGAGTTTTGCACGTGTGAACCAGGCCACAATGTTTTTATTTACTGTATTTTTTCAGTATGATGAAGTGTCAAACTTCATACCCTTCAAAATGAGACCATTTTGATGTATTTTGGTCATATAAGCCATTTTTAGCTATTTTTCCTATATAGGGAATATCTAGGGTCAAGTACCTTCTAGAGAGAGGAGAGAGAGTCATCTTCCTCATCCATAAATAGTAGGGAAGTCGTGGAGAACAGGCTGGAGAAACCTTTTGTATGCTTCATTGAGATCAATAGATCATTGTCATTGTTTCTTCCTCCATTGAGAGCATTGTTGTGTGTATTGTCTTCAAGCTATTGTGTATGATCTTAGGTGCTTTCCAAAAGTGGTAGGCTGATGTATTATGGACTGTATAATGTTATTTTGGGCCGCACTTGATGTTTATGGAAGTTTCCATTTGTGATAAATGCTTTTTGATCAAGTTCTTTGCATTCTAGGTAGCATAGAATGTGTTGCCAATTCCTAGCTTATGTAGTTTGGAGTGCAAGCATTCAAGCCAATGATCTTGGAGTTTAGATCCACTTAGGATCTGTATTTTTCACATGGTATCAGAGCTGGTTGGCTTCTATTTACAGTAAGTATTCCATTTTTGGTGATATTTGGATGTTTGATCAAGTTCTAGCATGATTTTGCATTGCTTTGTTGATCAAATCTTACTAACCTTTGTTTTGTGAGTTGAACTTGTGGATCAAAAGCATATTTCAGGTCTATTGAAGATCAAAGGCTGAAAAGAAACTATTTTGGATCAGATCATAACACCTAATCATTTGTGATTGTGAGGCTTGTGCATATTCAATACTAACAATGTTCTTTTCAATCCTATTGTTGACAATCTCCATTCTTGGATGAACACTCTCCTTAAGTGGATGAAACTTCTCCTTAAGTGGATGACAAATGCTCTTTTGAGTGAGTTGTAATTCTCCTAAAGGCTGAGCAAAGCTCCCATTTGGATGAAAGATCCCCTTTTTTGGGTGAACATATTGTAAGCTCCATTGTGAAGAGCATATTGTAAAGATTGTCATCAATTTTGGCATAAATTTTGGTGTACTTTGTTGAGCATGTAAGTAACTCTCCTTATGTAATTTGATTGGAGCATTTGCTGGAAGGTGTTAACCATTATGCAAGTGTGTTTTCAGGTTCTTAACAGGTTGAGGAACATTCTCATGTGAAGTGATCTTAGATCTACATCTAAACACCAAGATTTGACAAGATAGTGAAGCTAGTCTTGTGATTCACTAAGTGTGCTCATTCATTCACCTCTAAATCTTGTATTTATCACTTGCTGGAGTTTATAAACTTTTAGAAGTGTGGTTTACATGTGGTTTTACAGGTTGAATCAATATCTTAGTGTGTTGATCATATGTTGATCAAGTTTGTTCATTACTAGGTAATCTTGGCATCCTAGTTTTGGGTATTTTCTAAGAATGCAAGTAACTCTTCACACCATAACTTGATTTGGTCACTTGCTGGAAAGTTTGAGAGCTTAAGCAAGAGTGTGTTCAGGTTGGTTTGATTTTGTAATCCATTCTTAGTGTGTGCAAAGTGTTGCATGTGTTTCAATCTTCCTTTCTATGCTTGGAAACCATCTAGGTTCAAGATAGAAGTGTTTTAGGGTCCTAAATCTTCATAGATCTCTTTATCTATCATTTGTTGAGAGAAAAGTGAGTGCTAAGTGCTTTAGGACAGAACCTAAAAGTTGAAGAAACATTAGAATCATGGCTTCCAATGGTGGGATCATGCTAGAGTCTAGTGAAAGGTTGAGTTCATCAAACTACTCTACTTGGAAAGTGAGGATGGAGTCCTTACTTGAGTTGAATGAACTCATGGACATAGTTGCAGAAATTGAAGAGAGACCTCTCACACTTCAAGAGCAACAAAGGTTTGATAAGAAGGCCAAAAGGGCTCTTCATATCATTAAAATGAATGTTACAAATGAACTTCTCAAGGAAGTTGGAAAGTGTCAAAGTGCAAGTGAGGCATGGAATGCCTTAAAGAAGCTCTTTGAATCAAAGTCCACATCTAGGGTATTGACCCTAAGGAGACAAATATTTTCTAGTAGGCAAAGAGAGGGTGAAAGTGCTCATGCATTTATCTTGAGAGTTAAGTCCCTAAGTGATGATTTAGCATGCATTGATGAGAACATAAAAGATGGTGAAATAGTCCAAGTTATGTTGAATGGTTTGCTAAATGAACATGCTAACCTTGTGCAAAGTTTTGCCATTCAAAGAGTCTTGCCAAGTGTGGTTGACTTGCAAGAAATCTTATTGGCTGAAGAACATAGGTTGCAATCAAAGCTTGATGGTGCATCCTTGCAAGGTGGAGGTGAAGAGGCTTTCTTCACAAAAGGCAAATTCAAGGGCAAAGGTAAAGGCAAAGGGAAATGGTCCAAAGGTGGTAACTTTGATCATGATGATCACTCTTCCTCTTCCTCTTCTACTAAGAACAATAAGTCAAAGTTCAAGTGCTTTTATTGTGGGATAAAAGGTCATTTTGCAAATGAATGTTATAAGAAGAAAAGAGAGCAAGGAGAGAGGCAAGGAAATCTTACAATAGATGAGGAAGAACATAACACATGTGAATCACTTGTTATGACTTCAAGTTTGTTAGCCAACATAGATGATAATGATCCTTGGTGGATTGATAGTGGAGCCTCATCTCACATGACAAGACATAAGGAATACTTTACATCCTTATTGTCTTATGAGGGAGAAGGTAACATCATCTACACTGCAAATGATGGTCAATGTGACATCAAAGGCATAGGCACTATTCCTATTTCCCTTTCAACAAATAGGAAAGCAAATCTTGAAAATGTTTTGTACATTCCTTCAATCACTAAGAATTTGCTTAGTGTAAGTCAAATGATTGACAAAGGACTTGATGTGGAGTTCATTGGAGATGCATGTTTGATAAGTAAATGTGGATCCTTGATTGCTCAAGGTAGGAGGCATGGTAAACTTTTCAAGCTTGATGCATGTGTGATCTCTAATCATGAAGGATGTATGGCTAGGGAGCAATTGACAAACCAAGAAGTTTGGCACAAGAGGTTGGGCCATCCCAACTTCAAATCTTTGGAGGTAATGGCAAAGAAAGAGCTTGTTCTTGGTCTCCCTAAAAGTCTTGTTGCAAACAATAGTGTTTGTGAACATTGTGCCTTGTCCAAATCTCATAGACTTGCTTATTCTAGATCTACTTCTAGATCTAAAGAAGTTTTCAACTTGTGCATTCTGATATTCATTCTTCTAGTACAACTAGCAATGGTGGGGCAAAGATGTATGCAACTTTCATTGATGACTTTAGTAGGTATGCTTGGATCTATCTTCTTAAAAGTAAGGATGAAGTGTTTGCTGCATTTGTCAAGTTCAAGAATGAAATGGAAAACCAATTCAATACAAAGATCAAATGCTTAAGATCTGATAATGGAGGGGAATACACCTCAAATAGGTTCAAAGACTTTTGTATAGCACATGGGATTAAGAGGGAGATGTCTAGTCCTAGGACTCCACAACAGAATGGAGTGGCCGAGAGGAAGAATAGAACCCTTTGTGAATGTGCCAAGGCAATGAGACTACATGCTAATCTTGCTAAGTCTTTTTGGGGGGAAGCTTTAGCATGTGCTAACTATCTATGTAATAGATGGACAAGTGCTTCCTTGGATGGTAAAACTCCTCATGAGGTTCTTTATGGTAGAAGGCCGAGTGTCAAGCATTGTAGGATCTTTGGATGTACATGTTTTGTCAATATCACACTTGATGATAGAACTAAAGAAGATCCTTCATCAAAGAAGGGTGTGTTTGTTGGCTATAGTGAAGTAAGCAAGGCTTACAAAGTGTACATTCCTTCTACAAAGAAAGTTGTCATAAGTAGGGATGTCATCTTTCATGAAGAGAATGTTTCCAATGTTGTTGATGTTGATGTTGATGTGCCTACTAATCATCATGATGTGCAAGATGTCTTGGATGAAGATGGAGATGCCACTCCAAAGCAAACTTCAAGGAAGACTCAAAGGCAAAGGGCTAAGCCATCAAGGCTAACCTATGATGAAAAAGGAAAGCAAGTGGTGGACAACTCTAACTTTGCTTTTCTTACCTCTTTTGATGAACCAACTTGTGTAGGTGAAGCAATTCAAAAGAAGGAATGGATCCAAGCCATGGATCATGAGCATCAAGCACTCATCAAAAGCAACACATGGAGGTTGGTAAAGCTTCCAAAGGACAAGAAGGCAATTGGTTGTAAGTGGATCTTCAAGATCAAGACAAATCAAGATGGATCAATCAACAAGTACAAGGCAAGGTTGGTGGCAAAGGGGTATGCTCAAGAATATGGTATTGACTATGATGAGACCTTTGCACCCGTGGCAAAGATGGTAACTATTCGAATCCTAATCTCTCTTGCAACTCTTTATGATTGGGATATGTGGCAAATGGATGTTACTAATGCCTTCTTGAATGGTGATCTTGAAGAAGATATTTACATGGAGCAACCCGAGGGCTATGTTTCACATGATGAGCCTAATCATGTGTGCTATCTCCAAAAGAGTTTGTATGGGCTAAAGCAAGCACCAAGGAGTTGGTATGCTAAGCTCAATTCCTTCTTACTTTCTCAAAACTTTGTTATGAGTGAGTATGATCATTCTCTCTACTTTAGATTGAATGAAAATGATATCACTTTACTTTTGATCTATGTTGATGACATTATCTTAAGTGGTGGTAACAATCTAGATATAGATGAAATCAAGATGGCACTCAAAAGAGAGTTTGAAATTCAAGATCTTGGTAAACTTCATTATATCTTAGGAATAGAGATTATTAGAACTTCTAAATCTACATTCATATGTCAAGAAAAGTATGTTAACTCTATTCTAAAAAGGTTTCATATGGAAGATTGTAAAGTTGTTTCTACTCCTATGGAATCAAATGTAAAGCTAACTACAAGAAGTAATGAAAGATCCTTCAAGGACATTACTCTCTATAGAAAGCTAATAGGATCTCTTATATGGTTAACCATCACAAGATCTGATCTAAGCTTTGTGGTTGGTAAACTAAGTCAATTTATGCAAGATCCTAGTGAGGCTCATTGGAAGCTAGGAAAGAGAGTACTTAGATACATCTCGGGATCTAGAGATTTTGGCATCTTGTATGGAGGTACTACACCTAACCTTTGTGGATTTTCAGATTCAGATTTTGCAGGTGATCAAATGGATAGGAAGTCAACAAGTGCCTTTGCAATCTATCTTGGAGATGGAGTGGTCTCATGGCTATCAAAGAAGCAACCAACTATCTCTCTATCTTCCACCGAAGCCGAGTACAAGGCATTAACAACATGCACCAAGGAGATTCTTTGGATCAAGAGGATGTTATTGGATCTTCACTTGCTGGAACCAGAGAAGACTCCAATCATACTTTGTGATAACCTTTCAGCCCAAAGCTTGGCAAGCAATCCTGTTTTTCATGCAAGGAGCAAGCACATTGAGATTGCTCACCATTTTGTGAGAGATCAAGTCATTGCCAAAGAGGTGGAGCTTCAACATGTCTCTTCAAAGGAGTGTGTGGCTGATATCTTCACCAAACCATTGGGAAAGGACCTATATTTAATGCATAGATCTAATCTTGGAATGTGCTCAAAGACTATGTTGAAACTAGCATCCAATGTTGAAGAGGGAGTGTGAAAATTGTCAACATTTCCTAGCTAGTTTGAGGCCTAAATTGGCTAAAATTGTAAATAGTTTTGGTTCTGGAGTTTTGCACGTGTGAACCAGGCCACAATGTTTTTATTTACTGTATTTTTTCAGTATGATGAAGTGTCAAACTTCATACCCTTCAAAATGAGACCATTTTGATGTATTTTGGTCATATAAGCCATTTTTAGCTATTTTTCCTATATAGGGAATATCTAGGGTCAAGTACCTTCTAGAGAGAGGAGAGAGAGTCATCTTCCTCATCCATAAATAGTAGGGAAGTCGTGGAGAACAGGTTGGAGAAACCTTTTGTATGCTTCATTGAGATCAATAGATCATTGTCATTGTTTCTTCCTCCATTGAGAGCATTGTTGTGTGTATTGTCTTCAAGCTATTGTGTATGATCTTAGGTGCTTTCCAAAAGTGGTAGGCTGATGTATTATGGACTGTATAATGCTATTTTGGGCCGCACTTGATGTTTATGGAAGTTTCCATTTGTGATAAATGCTTTTTGATCAAGTTCTTTGCATTCTAGGTAGCATAGAATGTGTTGCCAATTCCTAGCTTATGTAGTTTGGAGTGCAAGCATTCAAGCCAATGATCTTGGAGTTTAGATCCACTTAGGATCTGTATTTTTCACAATTGGTTCTCTACCAAAGTCTTGAACTCCTTGAAATGAGCAAAAGCGTCAGATTTCTTCTTCAAGAAATAAATTGATGTCCTCCTAGAGTAATCATCTATGAAAGTCATAAAATAATATGCTTTCCCCAACGACATGGTCTTCATTGGGCCGCACAAGTCACTGTGAATGAGTTCTAGTGGTTTCTTAGCTCTTGCAACTCCACCCTAGGAATGGGGAAGAGGACTGGAACATGCCCCTTTCTTGAATGTCTCCCTGTGATGCTTTCCCATGACGCATCCTTCACATATTGCACAACTCAGATTGAGATGTTGTTGAGATAGCCAAACCATATTCTCCTAGTTTTGCGGCATCCAATTTATAAAGGCCACAGTTACTATCTCTATAACCCTTAGCCACCACTTTATGGTTGTGGTTCATATCCCTCATAAGGCATCCATCCACAAATTCAACCTTAAGATGTTGATTTGCCATTACACCAACAGAAAGCAAAATCTTTTTGAGCCCAGGAACATAAAGCACATTAGGGATGTTCTTGATTTCACCATCAGGAAACTGCACAGGTACATTGCCCACACCCTGTATTTGGCATTCCTCTCCATTAGCTTGAGTGACCTTATCCCCATCATGGATTGGTGAGAATTTCTCAAACCAATCACGTTTCCCGGTCATATGCCTTGTGGCGCCTGAATCTATGAACCATCTGGCACATCATCAACTTGGGATGCCAATGCCGATGAGAAGACACTTGCCTTGTCATCTTCTCCATCATCTTTGGCAATGTTGCCTTGTTGAGTCACTTTTCCCGCCTTTATGTCCGCTTTCTTCTTGTAACACTCACGTGCCCAATGACCCGGTTTGTGGCAATAGTAACATTTGTCTTTCTTGTTCTTTTTCCCTTTTGATGACGACTCTCCCTCGTCATCATCATCCTTGGATTTCTAAGGAATCCTTTTCCATCCTTTCTGCTTGCCTTTAGCAAGCAAGGCTTGATCCTCCTGTGGGGTTTGCCTTGACTTCACCACTTCGCGACGTTGCTCTTCTTGCAACATGATTCCGTGGAAGTCTTCAAAAGTAGCAATCTCTCCCTCAAAGCAATGCCGCTCACAAACATCTGTAGCCCTTCCGAGACACCACTCATTGTGGTATGTACCAATTCAATGTCCCTAATTGGTTCTCCAATTGCCACAAGTTGATCTCTCATCTCCTTTATCCTGGTGAAGAAAGGTCCCACTGATTCACTTTCTTCCATCCTTACTGTGTTCAATCTCGACTTCAAGAACATGGCCCGAGCCAGATTGCAAGTTTGAAATTGCATTCTAAGAACTTCCCATGCTCCCCTAGCCGTCGTGGCATCAATTATATGAGTGATTACATGGTCTTTCATTGAAAAATTGATTAAGGACAATGCTCCTATTATCATCAACAAGGGAACGGACTCCAAGAAGCAATGGCTTCAATCAGCAGCATGCAGAGCAAGATTTGCACAATTCTTGATTCTTCATAATTTAATTTTCTAGCCTGGAAAGTTAAGACATCACTCATACTCAAGGGCAAAGGATTATTCCCTTGGGTGGATGGCACAGAAGAGATGCCTACAACATCAGGCAAGGAACTACACGAATGGAGGGAGAAAAATGACAAGGCAATAGCCTTGCTATCATCTTCCATCAAAGATAGTCTCGCGCTTGACCTGGCTACACTCTCCAAAGCTAAGGAGATGTGGGATGCATTGCTCACGAGATTTCAGATAAAATCAAGAAGTCAAATCATGATGCTGGAAGATCAACTGATGAATTTACAGTGGGATGGAAAAGACCTCACTTCTTTCGTAAGAAAGATGAAGGATCTATTTCTGTCATTACATAACTTGGAGCAGAGAATGTTGTGTCAGATGAGAAGCAGCTCACCTACCTATTGAGAGCCTTATCCAGATCATTCCATACAATGAGGACCTTGCTCGAAAGATCCTACCATGAACCTCAAAAAGGTGATTGTCGAGATTCGAGAGGAAGTCGAGGCCAGAGAACATCTTGATCACAAAGATGGTTCTAACCAGGCCCTCTACGGCAACAAAGAAAAATCCAAGAAACAATTTAAGCCTAAGAGGGAGTCAAATTAGAGGCAGGATCGTGATCAGCAAGCAGAAGGGACCAGCAAAGGCAACTAGAAGAGCAAAGGGAGGTCCAAGCAGCAAGGTGCAGACAAGAAGACTTGTGTGAGATGCAGAAGAGATAGACATACGGTTGATACATGTTGGCTCAATCCCAAGATTGAGTGTATCCACTGCCACAAGAAGGTCACGCAGCCGTGGATTGTCACCAGAACCCGAGAAACAAATTGGCATAGGACAGACAGGAGAACAACAATAGTTCATCCTATGTTGAGGAGCCCGAGAGCTCGAAGATGGGCGAAGAAAGAACGAACAGAAACTGTTCGACCGCCTACATCTGTGAAGACCTGTGTGCAGCATCAACGTCTGACACACATGAGGTGATCCTAGACTCAGGACAAATAATGTTTGATTTCAGAAGTGCAGATCCTTCAAGATTCATAGTTCTTGGAGATGGATCCGAACATCAAGTGAACAATATTGGTTCACTGTGGCTCAACACCAATGGCAGAGACAGACGGCTCAAAGACGTTCTGTTCGTGCCTACCAACCAAGTAGAAGCATCCAATCAATCTCTAGAAGCCTCACCTCCAAGCCAAGGAACAAGAAGCATGAAAGTAGAGTGAACAAGAAGCATGAAAGTAGAGTGAGAGCCTGGCAATGAATCAAGAACCATGATGAGGAGTAGGGCAAGTTTGGATCTCTTATATAGAGCCAAGAGCATCCTGGGCACATAGCCATGCATAGCCCTATGTTTCCTATACATAGATTCACCTAGAATAGAGTCATATGCATGGACCAACTATTCATAGAATTGCTATGAATAACTCTACACATGCATACATTGTCTCATACCTTGTCTAACTCCATTTAGTGTGTTCTGGGTCTCACAAGGATATTAGTTACTTTCGGGTCACGTCCAGTATGACGTGGCATAACTAACAGCTTGTTTCACTGGAGTACCGTGTATCCAAGACTAGGGGTATACTACTGTATCCTATATACTGGTCATGGACATAACAACTACATACTCAAACTGCCATACTTTTTTGCAAAAAATGATGCATGATGTCTTAGTATGTGCTGCAATATCAAAGATTTATGCATTGGTTAGAAAAATATCCATTGGTTAGAATCTATCAAGAAGTTATACTAAAATTATAAAATTGTAAGACACTGGTTCAAATGTATCTTACCATGTAGTGGGTGATGTGATCTGAGCCCCAAGCCACCCGAACTGCATCTACAAACTCTATTGTTGTTTTATCCAATAGGAGTGCATCTGCATATGAAATTGTGTCTTTTCTAAGCACTTCAACCATATTATCGAGCTTTTTCCAAACTTCAACCTTCTTTGCCCTTGTTGTTCCTTTATCTTCAAAGTCTTGTGTTGCAGAAATAACATCTTTCCAAATCGAGTATTGCATCTTAGACGACTCTTTAGAATGATAAAAATCGACAAGCTTTGGCTCCTCCTATGCTAGGTTTACTGGGTACGTTTCTTGTTTTTCCCAAAAGCTTTTCATCTTTTTGTATTTTAACATGTCCTTAATGAAGGCCCGCTTCGACAACACTTCCTCTAATCGAGCGATTGCTTGTTTTGATGCTGACTCTGGCTTACTATTCCATGCAAACAAAATATGAAGGTATATTTATTTCTCTATGATCCTCACCTCTCCATGAAGTGTGCAAATATGCTGGTTTCCAGTTGGGATCTTCAATTTCTCTTAAAACTCTTGTGCTCCTTGAAATGTCATTTGATGATTTCATACAATATAGACATGGATGTTTCGAATTTGCTCCATGAGATACATTGAACATACATTTCAATGACTTCAAGTCTCCAGCTAAATGCCATTCTGCAAAAAATTCACTTCTTTCAGGAACATTAAGTACTTTGCCATTCATATGATCCTTTATGATATCTGGATAACTTGTTCTTCTAAAAATAAAGGAAAGAACATCGCGATCCTCCTTGATAACCATTCCAACATATGGAATCACAAGTTTTTATATATTCAAAACAATTACCAAAAGAAATTGCATATGAATAACAGCCATTTTTCACTTGAAAACATGCTAGCCACCATATGTTGTTTTCTGATTGCACACTAAAGTTCAGATCCCTTGAGTTTGCAACACCATAAGTCGTCAATCTTTCACAATAACCCAGTAAACCGTTTTCTCCGTCACACAAAAACTTTATTAATTGTGTGATGGATTGGAATTGTGGAGCTTGCATCGAGTTCGGATCCAATGGATACAAACTTCTATCAATCCACAAATCGTAGTTCTTTCTTTGGTTGATTCTGTGAGCGATCATATCAAGTAGAGAAAGTGTCGATTATTTCACTACTCCTCTTTTAGCTATCGGAGCATTCTCGGTAGGGAGAACAATGTGTAGATGAAACTGAGACATCTCTGCAAACATCAACTGACAGACCAAAAAGAAAATAGACACTCTTCTTCATCCATGGCGTACCTGAGATTCTATGTTTATTCTCTCGCTAGTTAAAATGAGGGACACAATCTCATTTTCAAATTTGAAAAAGTTAGTTAATGAGCATCATAGGTTCTTGAAGTTGCAGTTGCATGTGTCATAATCGTGTCATGTTAACTACACATTACTAGTAAGGTTAAGCTAAACTAGACCTGAAAGTCCGTCGGATTTCCAAAATTTGGCGTCTTTTTTTGTCCTACGTGGCATTTCTTAGACGGCCCTTTTGATGTTTGTAACTCCTCTAATGCATCCAATAGCCTTCTTGTCCTTAGAAAGCTCCCCCAACCTCCATGTATTGTTCTTCATAAGAGCTTGATACTCAAGATCCATTGCATGGATCCACTCCTCCTTTTGTATTGCCTCATCTACACATGTAGGTTCATCAAAAGAAGTTACAAAAGCACAGTTTGTACCTCCAACAACTTGCTTACCTTTTCATCATATGTAAGTCTTGAAGGTGTTTTCCTTTGCCTTGATGTCCTCCTTGACTTTTGACTTGATGAGTAATTGAATCATCCTCAAAGGACACTCATCTCCATGAAATAGCTTTTGGCTTTATTGGATTTAAACTTTTTAGAAAAGTAACGCAAAATGCTATTAGTTTGTGGACTAAGCATGTTTGTATGCATGATTTTGTTGATAAGAAATGACTTGGTATTAACGATCTTGTGATCATGATGAGGCAAGGAGGCCTCAAATATTTTCCAAGAAGAAAAGGCTACATCAAAGAAGAGCGAGCCTCGGGATCAAGGATCTTCTTGAAGCATACAAATAATCATTGTGAATGATGCTAGGATGGTGTGAAGCTCTTCAAGGTACTTAGGAATGGATCTACATCAAGGAAGCTTTATCTTTATTATGGTGATCATTCATTAACATCATATTGCTTGGATGATCTTCTCACTAAATCATTGAAAGAGGATCATTTATCAAACTAAGATCAAACTTGGAGATGTAAATAAATCTAGCAAACACTGATTTTTTTAAGAGTGTGACAAATGCAAATGTAATCACGTACAAAGGGTGATTTCACACATGTGGAGCATGTTTCCATGAGTGAAGTATAGGCCTAGCTAGTCTAATACCTAGTCTTAAGAGTAGGAGAGGTCATTTCTTAAGTTTCATTAAGATAGAAATCTATCTCCTCAAATCTAAGTTTTCTAGAGAGGTACAACTTGATTGGACCACAATAGATTAATTTGGCCTTTGGAGTAGGTAAAGACAACATGGCACCCTCACACATAAGAGAATAGCTCAAACCAATATGAGCCTCAAATCTATATGTAGATGCTCCTTTTGGAGCTCATTTAACACAGTGGAAATTGGAGAGGTGAAGAATTTTGGAGGTTTCTCGTACAAGCTTGTGTAGATCTTCCATTTGCATGTATTTCTTTGTGTCCAATGCTTTGATTATCATTTGTACTTTTTTCTTTTCTCTCTATCAATACAATAGCTTGTACTTCATGAGTGTGAAGCTATTTTGGTCATTTAACATTTGTTTTTTTATGGTTCTTGCTTGCTAATCTACATAGTGTCAATAGCTTTTACATTGATGTGAGGTGTGTGTGTGTGTGTGTGTGTGTGTGTGTGTGTGTGTGTGTGTGAGAGAGAGAGAGAGAGAGAGAGAGTCCCTCTCCTTTTCTCGCATATATGTTCACTTGTACCTCTATATGCAACTTGTAAATAATCATGTTAACGTTTTGCTTCATATGTTTGAAGTGGATTAGATCATGGTCAAAGAGCTTCATTCCTCTCGAAATTCTGGTTTCAGCTTTGTGCTCGAGTTATTTTATGAAAACAGACTGTAAATCCAAATTTAGAGTAGATTATCATTTGTGAAAGCAAACTGAGACACATTACACAATCTTGAACTTCATAAACTTTTCAAAAGTAGTTTACAGCTCATAAAATGTCCACAAAAATTTTTGGACAACATATTATACCTCGTAAAAAAGACAAAATCTATGGGCCATAAAAATAGGATTGTAAAATGCCAAGACAATCATTTACTCTTGGAAAAAATCCACCCAGTTCACGGGCCAGTCAATTATGGCTCAGCCTAATGGCCTCGCCATAATTTTATGGTTGTTTTACCAAATGCAACGGTCATTAAAACAACCATTCCCCAATACATAAATAGCAAATAATTCATGTCCCTCTCTTTTTTTTGCATGCCATGTCCAATATCTCAACCTCCATATGATGCACCAACATTATCTCCAACAACTATCATCAAATTAAGAATATCTAAATGCATTCACAAAATTATTTCATAGATAGTTGTTTTATTGTTGTCATGGTGACACTTTCAAATCAGAATAAGAAAAGAAAATGCTAACCAGTATGCCACTATTCCTAGACCATTCATGATATGGTTTTAAAAATTGCAAAACTGTATTGAAAACAAATATGGTTTTAAAAATTGAGAAATCATATTTGACTTTATTACATTGTTTTTTGAAAAACTACAATGCATTCTCAAGTGACTCTCCAGTGGAAGCCATATAAGCCTTGGAGATAACACTTCTTAGTAGCATTTGAAGACCATAATAAGAGTGCAGCACATCCTTCATGAATGTGATATAGAAGCAATCCACCAGCAATGAGAGAAAATTAGAAAACCAACAGCTGCTCTCTCCACCACGACTTTGGAAAAAGAGAGCTCACTCAGCAAATCCCAGACAGACCTGTTTAAACCCGGCTGGCTGAGCTATACAAGGCAGAGCATGCCAACCTCAATAAGGGAAGTGTGAGGAACACTCAAAACAGCGTGGGGACCTCTGGAGTTCCTCCTTAAAAAGTTGTAAACCACGTTAATAATGAACTTTTTCAATACAGAAGAATTCCTCCTCGCCCTCACGTGTGAGTGACCCATGAGGTAAGCAACTCCAGCCTCCTGAGCCTGTAGAAGCTCTGCAAGTTCTTCCCTCACACTGGCGTCCAGTTTAGGGTTTTGCGGGAGGTCAAACTTTACCTTCTTTCTCAATTTAAGAGGAGACTCAATGTGTGAGGAAGAGCTACTCTTAGGAATGAACAATTGTCCGTCAGCTGCTAGAGGCAAAGCCTGAATGCCTGCTGAATTGGAATCCCCCACAACGATCATCTTTCCTTCTGGATCACTATCAACATCATGAGAAGCCACACCAGTACTTTCTGTCTGAATGAATTCCCCAATGTTGAGCATTATCCTTGTTTCAAAGTCATTGTCATCCTTCGAATTATCCTTGTAGCCGAAACGTACGATACATCTGTACATCCTGTACTCTTTTGGGCCAACCCGGCCAACTAGGTAGCGCTCATGCACAGGAACATGAGGAACTGGAACTGATTTCACGCATACAAGAACCACTATTTGATGAAATGCAGGAAGATTTGCGACAAAGTGAGAGAAAATAGCAGGCACTCCAGTCGCCAGGTCTGTATACATCAGCCCTATTCCAGGTACACGCACAATCTGAAGACTTGGGCCCAGACTTAGCAACCATTTCATAGACACCTTATTCTCCATGTTGAATTTGTATTTTGCTATCGTCCCATAGTGCCAGGAGTACATGATTGCCATGAAAGCCACAGATAGAGCCACAGGAACCCAACCACCTCGAGGGAACTTTGTGAGAGCTGCTGATAGGTAAAGTCCCTCAATGAATCCAAAGAAGACACAGAAACCTAGTGCCAAAACAATATTCCATTTCCACACAATATGCATGACTAATGTCATCAAGAATGTCGTCACAAACATGACAGAAAGTACAGCGATCCCTGCCACATAGACAGATGTGAATTACATGGTTCATTGATTCATCCTGATTGCTGCCAGTGATTCTCAAGTAAATAACTAGTAAACACACAAGAACTAAAATCTTCCTGATTATTAGAAGAGCTGCAGAAAGTTCACTGAACACTTCAGAAGAATCCTCACAAACCATAAGCGTTTCCAATTTGGACAGCATCTCCGAAGCCGATTGTAACAGCCAAGCAAAGAACTAGTAAAATCCAGTTGACTTCAGGAATATAAATCTGTCCACTGACATTTTTTGAGGTGTGGATCACCTTCACTCTAGGAAAGCAACCCAGTGCAGAACACTGCTTGATTATTGAAAATGCTGCTGAGATTACTGCTTGGCTACTGACAATAGATGCAAGAGTAGCAATAACAAAAGTTGGCCAATATAAAGGTCCTGCAAAAAATGTCAACATTTTTGTGACAATTATCTACTTTCCCATCTATTTTCTTCACTGAATCATATTTCATCAACAACATGATATCCTATGTAATTGATATACCACTGTGCAAACATGACATTGTTAATGCTTACTTGGAAGAGACTTGTAAAAGCTACTACGAATGTCAGTATGGTTCTTTGTAAGGTACGCAGCCTGCCCCAAATAAGCAAGGAACAGGCTGGGATATACAGCACAGGTGAATGCAAGCTGCATGAAGGGAAGCCTTTGTAAGTATAGGTCTCTAAGGATGCTAAAATTTGTCACATTTTGAAGTAGCAATTCAAGCTGAAGTTCAAATCAGTATCTAGCAAAAACTAAAACTTAATTACTTGCCTTAATGGATGGTTGTGAGAAATGTCCAAGATCTGCAAACATGGCTTCTGTTCCTGTTACATTTGGTTCTTAATGTCACAAAACAAGAGAAATAAAAACAAGAGTGTAGGGTAACATAACTTCCAGGGAGTCCCCAATAAGTGGAACATTGGTGAAAACCTCTTTTCTTATCCTTGACAGGAGTTTCGACTCCAATCAGCCACACCAAGAGACATACAGGAGAACACTACCATCAAAGGACATGTGAGAATAGTGCTTATAGACCTGTAATGCAGAGGAGAATACCACCCAGCGAAGCCCAACCTTCTCTCCCGGTTCTTTTCATGAAATTGTATATGTAAAAAGGTGATACAGCTCGAAAAACTCCAGGGTTCCAATGAAGGGTATTATATAAGCCAATCGAAGCAATGCAGAAGAGCCAAGAAAGCACTATGGGGGCAAACATAAACGCTAATTTATGTGTGCCAAAATGTTGCAAAGCGAATATGCCAATCAATATTATGGCAATCAATAAATGGATCACACCTGCAGAGTCAACAAACAAATATAGGAAAAAGTCAAACTTCACATTCCTCTAATCCTCTTCATTTTTGTGGACTGCTAGTGAAACTTAGTAGAGCCTTGTAGGTCAGTGACAGCAACCATTCCATGATATAGCTCAAAACAATTAGGACAGTTTCCCTTTAACGATTTCTCATGCACTGACTGCCACTCAAGAAGTTTATGACAATATCAATGGTAGTTCAGCAAGTAATGATCCTTCAAGCTTCTAAGTAGATATCATATGTGTGAAAAGAAATCCAATGTGACTCAACCGATAAAAAACCAAAGCTTGGAAGGCCCTACACAAAAGACGCATATTATGCACAATAGCGCTTATGGGTATCATGTAGCCTAGCTTACAAAAACATTGCACAAGAGACATATTCAGCAAACGTTTTAGGCATTTGAAGAGATGTTAACCCAACTTAAGACTATCCTTTGTGCTAATATTTTGATTGTACTATGTGAGCTTTTTTTGAATGCAATCAGCTATTCTTTTGTCCCTCCGTCTTGTCTTTTGTTGTTCTGAACCATGTTTCACCTTGCAGTAAACTAAAATATGATATGACATGTTGTGAAATGTGAAAGCTCCTCTCATGTAGTTTATTCTATTTGGATGAAATATCTCACATCATCATCGATGTCAACATCACACAAAAACGTTTCATCTCAAATGTGCAAATCAAGGATTATGGTTTACATCTTGTTAGATTGTTTTACTGTAGATTAGTTGTTGTTTAATGACAGCTCCTACGGCCTCTAGCTGTCGCCCAATATCCTTTATCTTTTCAATGTGGTCGCGCATGGACTCTGCTTCCCCCATCTTGATCGTTGAAAGCTGTCTTTGCAACATCAAGATGCTAGAAAATCCTCTGGCCTGGAAACTCTTATGAAGTGTATCCCATACTCCTTTCGCGGTCTCTTGATCTCTCACCAGAGACACCGCAGAATCTCCAAGGCTCATGCTCAGCCCCCGAAACCACCCCCGACAGACCTCTGTCTTTGAGCATGATCTTCATCTTCCAGCTCCAAGATCCATAGTTTTCTCCTTCCAAGCGGTCCATCATCTTATTTTCGATCGACATCTCTGCAGCCATCGCTCGAACATGTTCTGAATGCAAGAATCTTCTAGTCTCTATGATTGACTATTCACACGTACTCACTCGTGTCAAAAAAAGCTAACGTACTGAATGACCTCAGTTATTCTATGATTGTGAATTATCTAGACGCATCCGCTTGCGTGATGTGGGCCCATAACCAATGAAAGGGCGAAAGCAGAGTTACGGATAATCAGCTTGACAAATGAATCTTTAGGTAAAGGTTTAGTAAACAAATCAGCCAAGCAACTTGATGATGGCACCTGTTGGAGCTTGATCTCTTTAGCTTGCACTTTTTCCCTCATGAAATGATGAGCAATTTCGATGTGTTTGCTCCTTGCATGGAATGTAGGATTAGTCGCAAGTGATTGGGCTGATTGGTTGTCACAATAGATGATAGGGATCTCCTCCTCCATGACATGAAGCTCCACCAATAGCCTTTTGAGCCACAAGACCTCCTTGCATGTTGATGTCAAGGCCTTGTATTCGGATTCTGTGGAAGATAGGGAGATGGTATCTTGCTTTTTGGAAAGCCATGATACTACTCCATCACATAGAAAGGTGGCAAAGGCACTTGTTGATCTTCTATCCACTTTGTCACCTGCAAAATCCGAGTCACTATAGGCTCTTAAGCCAAGATTAGTTCCTCTATACAAAATACCAAAATTTTTAGTGGATGAAATGTATCTAAGAACTCTTTTGGCCATCTTCTAATGTGAAACTAGAGGACTTTGCATGAATTGGCTTAACTTTCCAACACTATAACTAAGATCAGGTCTAGTTATAGTCAAATAAATCAAGGAGCCAATAAGCCTTCTATATAATGTGATGTCCTCAAAGGATGCTTCATCACAACCAATAGATGCTTTTACATGTTGCTCCATTGGTGTCTCAATGTCTTTACAATTCTTCATTCCAAATCTATCTAGGATGGATGTAGCATATTTAGATTGACAAATGAAGCTAAAATCACATCCTCTAATAACCTCTATTCCAAGAATGAAGCTCAATAGGCCGAGATCTACCATCTTAAACTTTTATGCTAAAGCAATTTTTACATCTCTAATTCCATCTAGATCATTACCACTCAAGATAATGTCATCTACATACAAAACAAGAATAATGATCATGCCATCATGAAAACTTATATACAATGATGGATCATAGGCACTCATTACAAAATTGATGGAAATGAGAAAAGAGTTTAGCCTAGAGTACCATGCTCCAGGTGCTTGCTTGAGCCCATAAAGGCTCTTCTTCAAAAAACACACCTTTCCTTCATGTTTTGCCTTGATGAAGCCCTCGGGTTGCCTCATGTAGATCTCTTCCTCCAAATAACCATTGAGGAATGCATTTGTAAAGTCAAGTTGGAATAGCTCCCAATTGAAGGTTGTAGCAAGACTAATGATCAACCTGATAGTAACAAGCTCAGCCACAGGAGCAAAAGTCTCATCATAATCAATGCCTTTGGTTTGTAAAAAACCTTTGGCAACAAGCCTAGCTTTATGCTTGCTTATTGATCCATCTTTATTATACTTCAATCTAAACACCCACTTGCAATCAAGAGGTTTCTTCCCTTGAGGAAGATCCACAAGATCCCAAGTATGATTCTCAATAAGAGCATCATACTCTACTTGCATAGCATCCATCCAACTTTTAGACTTACAAGCATCTTCATAGCATGTTGGCTCATCTAACATTGAAGTAAGAAAAGTGTGAGATGTGAAAGATGATGAGCCTTATGCCATTAGAACTACAAAAGTCAATCAACTTATTGGAGATATATTCACCTCCATTATCACTCCTTAACACCTTAATCTTGGTACTTTGATTTTCTACCAAAGTCTTGAACTTTACAAAAGAATCAAATACCATTGATTTGCTAGACAAGAGGTACATCCAACAAAATCTAGAATAGTCATCAATGAAGATTACATAGTACTTGGCACCACCATTAGACTCATGTGAAAAACTATGAACATCCGAATGGATGAGTTCAAGAGGAGAGTTTGATCTTGATGTAGATCTTGAGAAGGGTAGTTTGTGAGCCTTTGAGAGACTGCATGCTTCACATCTCTTCCCACACTTTGACAAATTCTTGGGGAGGATTCCATGGCTTTGTAGTTGGGGTGGCCCAACCTTTTGTGCCACAGTTCCACCTTTGATAGCTCCACCTTTGCCAAGTTAACACTCTCCACTGCAATATTAGCATCAAGCTTAAACAATCTACCTTGCTTAAAGCCTTTGGCTATACATTCATCATTTCTAAGGATGGAACAAACTCCATGCTTAAATTGTACATCTAGGCCATTATCCATTAACTGGCCAACACTAAGCAAATTCTTGGTTAACTTGGGAACATAAAGAACATTATCAAGATTCATCCTTTTGGATGATCCCACATACAAGGGAATTGTTCCTATTCCACTTATCTTACATTCTTGACTACTTGCAGTATAGATTGATCTATGTAAGTCATTGTAAGAAAGTAAGGTGGAGAATATGTCCTTTTGATATGTCATATGGGAACTTGCCCCACTATCAATCCACCAAGAATCATTGGTGTTGCTCTTGGATGATGGTGGTTTGTTGGAAACCATCAAGGATGACTTTTCATCCTCCTCCTCCTCCCGATGTGCAATGTTGCTTTGTTTGCTCTCTTGTGCCTTCTTCTTCTTGAGACATTCTGATGCAAAATGTCATTTCTTTCCAGAAAAAACATTTGTACTTGGACTTGTCTTTGATCTTGCCCTTTGAGCTTGAAGCCTCATCCTCCTCCTTGGTCTCCTTGAAGTGCTTCTTCTTGCCATTGGTCTTCTTCTTGCTTTTGAATGAGAAATTAGCTTTCTCATCACCATCCTGCAGAGAAATAGCATTCATTCTTGCATTGGTATGCAACATCCTACACTCTTCAACTACTAATACATTGTGTAGCTTTTCTATAGTAGGCAAAGTGTCTTGGATTGCAAAGCTTTGGACCAAATTTGTAAAGCCACTCCCTAGACCATTGAGGACAATCTGAACAAGCTCACTATCTTGAATCTTCTCTCCAATGGAAGATAACTCCCTATTGAGAGACTTGATTCTAAGCACATAATCTTGTGCACTCTCATCACTCCTCTTCATGCTTTGTAGAATTTAATTCCTAAGCATGAGAACCCTCGAAGTGTTACTAGACTCATAGATAGATTTTAAAGATTCCCAAGTTTCTTTAGCACTCTTACATGATGATACTTCCCTTAAAAGATCATTGCTTACATTCATCTTAATACAGTGAAGTGCAAGCCTAGACCTCTTCTTGTATCTCACTAATTCATGTGCACCTAGAGGTTCATCTTCATCATCTATTAGAAACTCATAAAGATCTTGGAGCACCATTAGTAACTCCATCCTCACTTTCCAATTAGCATAATTGGTAGAATTTAACCTCTCACTAGTTTCTAGAAGGTAGGCTCCCACTGATCCCATCTTACTAGCAAGATTCTACACACAAGATATAGATTTGTTTGGACCTGAAACTCACAAAGGTTTCTAACTTGCAGTGTTTCACTCAAATGTTGACTTCTAATCCAACAGATGGATTTGTAATCACAGTTCTATCACTCCCTCACAAGCTGGAATGAAGATAAGATGAGATGAAAACTACACTCAAGCAAATTTTGCCAATCTTGGCTATTCTTGGACAAAAAACTGACTCTCTCTCTCTCTCATTCACTTTGATGTACTTTCAAGACCTGGTTTCCACTTTAAGAAGGTCTGAAATCAGCCTAGATTAATTAGTTTTCATAAAACAAATTCAAAACTAATCAATGGCAAGTGATCTTGGTAGCTTATCTTAGGATTTGCACCAAAAATTACATCAAACTAACACCAGATGAATTTTCTATGATCCAATGAATATGGGTTATGAAATGCTGGTTCAGAGATGCCCACACGTGTGAACAGTACGGATTTTGATCCTGAAAAAGTTTGGGATCAAATTCCCTCACCAAAACCTGGATACCAGCTCGCCCTTCCAATACTAGCTTTTTGCACCAAAACTTGCTAAAACTGGATTAGATTCAGACACAGATCAATGGCCTTGTACTTGGCTCTGATACCATGTGAAAAATACAGTACTAAGGACCATAAATGGATCTTTGAATGATCCACGAGGTGATTGTATGCTTGTTAAACAATCTATCAGAAACTAGTCATCAAAAAACAAGATCTAGTTTAGCAGCTTGATAGGAAACAAGTAGAGACAATCAAAGCATTGATCAAATAGTATAATCCAACTCCACACGTGTGGAAATAAGGCTGTAGTACGGCCTGTAGACAGTGTTTACAAAGTGCCAAAGCTGGGTTTCATTGGAAATCAAGAGTAATCACCATACAATGAGAAAAAACTCGAGTTTCTCCTTAAGGCTCCAAAAAGTTTTTTTTCTTCTCACTATGGAGAATGGGAATACATAGTAAAACACACTTCCTTTGCAAAGTTAGGTGAAAATCCAGCATGTAATAAGGAAGTAGACTCCACTTTCTTGCCCTAATGTGAAAACCCTAGCCTAGATCCAAGAGTCATGCTTGGTAGGTGCATGGTAGGTACAAATCTTATCATAAATCATGGTCTAGATCCTACAAAGTAGGAATCACTACCAAATAGACACAACCACTCTTCTTGACTCGTGGTAACCTACTTTAGGTGTGTATGTACAAGTGGCACTTTGGCCATTCAAGTAACCAACAAACAATATTGACAAAATATACAATATTCTACATGGCTAGATTTGCCAATGTAGGCAAATTTTCACAATTAACAGAAGCAGTGAAGGGAATATTACTTCACATTCTCCAAAAGTGGCTCAAACGTACGTATTGCTAAAAAAAGAACTGGCACTATGAAAGCTAAAGTTCATATATAAATGCAGTAAATGGATAGTGAACGAACAAAAGGTGCTAATGATCAGAATAAAGGAATCACACATTACAACCATTATTTACACCCCAGGTGAAGGCACCTGCACCACTTACTTGAATGAAAACCTTTGATTGCAACTTGAATGCCTGATACAGCTGAAGTAACTGCAAAATACACAAGATAACATCAAGTAGATTAGTGCATCTTCAAATTAACAAAACCATTAGGGATCATGATAGGTCTCTTCAATGTTGAGAATTAGTTCTTCGAGCTTACTAAATCAAATGAGATATCCAAATTACAATATAAAATAAGAAGGTCGTCTCTATGCAAGTGACAAGGAGAAGTACAACCTGAAATAGCTGGTGTGAGAATCCCATCACCAATGACCATACATGTGCCCAGTAGAACAATTACTAGCAGCGCACTCTTTAATCGATTATGCTTCCCA